>JAODGC010028825.1:36736-87043 GCA_027574925.1 Ecitoglossa quadriceps | reverse complement strand
TTGGGTTAGATTAGGTTAGGTTAGGTTAGGTTAGGTTAGGTTAGGTTAGGTTAGGTTAGGTTAGGTTAGGTTAGGTTGTAGTTGGGTTGGGTTAGGTTAGGTTAGGTTAGATTAGGCTCGGTTAGGTTAGGTACTCTATTATTATTGCGAACGCTGTGCCAACAGCTGCTAGTCAAAAAATAATTGCTATAAAATTAGTCATTCAAAAGACACAACTTGTTGATTTTTTCCTAACAAAATCAGTGTGTAGTATATTGAAATTATATAAATGTCTTCGAATTAATTTACTGTCCAATTGAAAGTATTTATTTTCAACATAAAAATGATCAACGCCAATGCTTTGTTGAAAAATACAATTGTGGACAAAATGGAAATTGCAAATCAACGTTGATATCAATCATCAATTATAGAAAATATGATAAGTACAGTTAGGAGTATGCATGATTACCCGATTGATTGAATGAAATAATTTGTTCCCACAAAAACAATTGTAGTTTTGCTTCGAAAATCATTTAGTATGCGTCTCGGATTAAATTCTCATTGAAATAATCTCCAATGTTGCTATAGCCAATTTTCCACTAACGCAAATATTTTGATAGGTGTAAAGTGACTTTGTGTTTCTCATGCTGCACGTTCTCCTTGCCATCAATAATTCACATAAAGTAAGCTGACTAAAATCACACACATTTCACTCAAAGAATTCTACGGCTTAAAAGAGTTGTTGAAATATGTTAAAACTGTTACTGAATAAATGAGACATTAAGAAAACAACAAGGTGAAATTATCAGGTTGTTATGATAATAATTCAGAGTATTCCTAGCGTGTGTTGTGTGCAAGGTGTGCAGTGCTGCGAATCATTGCAGGATGAAATAAACTTCACGAGTGAGCTTTGCATGTGATGTTTTTTGCAGACCTACGTTCGCACGACATCATCTCCCGCTGACGATGCTGGAAATATCTCGCTAATAAATTTGTTACATGCCCAGCAAGACATTGTCACCACCGGTCTTACCAGCAAACTTCAAAAGACACTTTACAAGTTAAGGTAAAACAGAAAGAAACTACAATCAGCATAAACATGCACCAGCAGTGTCGAACAGCTACACCTTTCAGTTATGCCTGCTTTATGACCTGTTATATGTGATCATGAAAAATTTAGTCAAGAAGCAGCCTCAAGCAACAAATTCCTCGGAAACCTCAACTTCAACTTCTTAGCTCATTGCTGCTGGCGTCATGCGCACTGTTTCAGGATGTGACTCGCATGCGAGTTGAATGCATGGACAGCAACATGTCCTGAGATGTAAAGACATTTTCGGACTTGCCACTCCTTAATGCGATAGATAAAAACCTCGTATAATGAGGCGAGATGTTGGCGAGAGCAAACCTGGCTAATGAACATGTGTTGCTTATCTCAGCCCTTCAATCATGACGGAGGCAAACACACACACCTAGACGGAATTCAAAAGACAGTGTCAACCTAATTGGGAAATTCAGTAATTATGTATTTTAAAATTACCATATAGGTTTCGATAAATGTAATTGGTAATATTTTTTATAACGTTGCCAGTTTGAGGACGTGAAACGAGTGCTTAGTTTCTTTTAATTTTACAATTCTATAAGGATATTAGATTCTATTTTAAGAATGGCTCTCACAGTTTTATAGTTAGTAAAGCAGTTAAAGTATATTTTTTAAATTTAATTGCTATTTTAATTGAATCACATCAACATAACCTGATACGTATGACCGTGTGTTTCATCGTTTTCGGCTTGAAAAAGTATTAGCAGCAATTTTAAATGAACAAAATTGTATAAAGAAAAATTATTGATAGAAGATCATTTACGGTACATTTATTTGTTTAAATTAATTTAATTACTATCATAGAGAAAATGTAATTGCAAGTAATATTTACTTTGTATTATACTTTGATGTAATCATTTTTAATCTCTCTGTTAAAAAACGTTTGTGATACAATTCCTACAACTCATGTCCCTATTTTCCGTATTTTTTTTCGTGTGTGTTGTACGACTTAATTCAACAATATGAATACTTTTAAGAGTAATTTATGTATGATGATACTATTTATGATTCTCTATATGGTAGCATATGCATCATAAACGCGCATTACGCGCCAAGTTTTACAATGCAATAAAGAGAACAGATATAATTAAAATATTCATATATTCAAACATTTACAGCAGATATAGATGCATACGACAAGTACGGTAATGTAGATTGATTTTACATAAATGATGCTGAATGTGCTACATGACGCGATTACTTGTTCATCAAGCCGTAAACCTAATTCCATTAGAACAATAAAATTCATCCCAACAAAGAATTGAATTGAGTTGTTCTTTTCACCTTATAAACTAACAAGTTAGAAAGAAAAATTAATGTTGAAGTGAAAGCAATTGTTTGAAATGTGGTTGAACTCGAATTCACTACCTGGTGACATTGTACTCCTACCCTGCTTGAAGTGAAAAGAATATTGTTGCACAATTCGGTGAATTCAATTTTACAATAAACAATAAACGTAGAACAAAAAATTTACAATTATTTCAAATTCAGCTAACCTTAAAATCTTCACGGACTTTGTAACGGAACCATTCACATCACACAGCTGCAACCTGATCCAAATCTTGTCTTGAAACCCCAACTATTGCACGCGTTCAGTTTATCGTGTACCTCTGTTATTGGATGTAAACAACTCTGTGTGACACCTTATTCAGCGGGTTTGTTAAAACTAGTCTTTAGAAGTTAGCTGGTTAATTGTTGTGGTGGTAACACTTGGATTTTATCAATTTGACTTGACTAAGCAAATATATCATTAATTAAAATGTACAATAAACAATATTGCTTTTGGATTGGGAACACTTTTATTTTATATTTTATTATATGGATAATTATATCTGAATGTAATTGTAGATGTAATCGTAGGCGTTAGTTATTTTAATTTATTTATGACGAAATAAAATATGGCTATAACACCGTTTATCATGTTGGCTATGTACTTATACAATACAATGCGTTAGCATTCACTTTAATTAATTATATTGAAGGTGTAAATAAATAAGTTTCACTAACCTGAGATTGAAACAATCGTCTAAATGTATCCTTGGTGTATCGAACTTCATTGGATACAATAGCAAAACATTGTCGCAATTGCGCCATATGTAAACGTTCCCGAAGGTTTTCCTCTTCCATGCTGGACATGGGCACCAAGCTTTTTCTGCGTTCTGCAAGTTTATCTTCACTAATCTTGCCATTTCTGACACTGTCAACTGAATCATGCTTTTCTTGGTTCGATCGAGACAGTCTGCGAGGCACTACCGGTGTGGTGTCCGGTGAGTTTTCCTCAGCGATTGTAGTGATCGGTGCTTTATCCATTACGTAATTAGGATCCCATGTAAAGACATGAATTTGCTATGCGCGCACACTGTGGCGGTTAAACACCGTCGAATTGATTGATGTCTTTACAAATGACGATGACGTTGTAGCACTTCTGTAACGTTTTCTTAGCATGCAGATATTTTCATAGTATTTTTACAATTACGAATCGTATCTTAACGCATACTTCTGATGTTAGAAACTATCACGTTGAATTGATTGTGGAAACATGTTTTCTTATAACAAGCTGAAACTTATGCGGCGTTCAATCGATGATTGATGACAGGTTTAACAAAAGTAAAACGTACATTTTAATTCATGGTTCAAAATAAACGGTTGGTTGATAGTAAATAGAAAAATATTTAATATTGGAACGTTTGCAAATAAATACGCAAGAAAGTGCAAAATATGATTAAACACGTTTAGACGCGCAAAACCAACGCGATTGCAATACTTCTTCGTCACTTGTTGTTCTACGCTCTACTGACGAGCAGCAGCAGCCTGCTAGAACACAAGAAACCAGAGGCGGACCACTCACCTGCTAACTATGAGGTGGGATATGGGTGACGTCTAAGATCAAATTGGGAAACTTTCCTAACTTATGTTACTTCATTAACGTGCAGCTCTATTTTTGCTGAATATGAGATTCCATTTGACCAACTAATCATCTATTGCATTTTAAGATAGAATAGAATTTATTCGGAGAGGACAACATTTTTTTGCAAATATCAAATAAGATACCGAGGAGTTTGTGTCATATTTTTTCGAATAAATAACTCATCCAAATTGTTCTTCTGTCACAATGTAAACTCTTGTAAATTTGAACATACTGCATGTTAGAATACAATTTAGTGTTATAACTCACAGTCAATGCTTTTAATCATTTAAGTGAGCAAATATTCAACACTTTTATTTACATACCAGCGCGCAAATTATGAAATAATATAAACTAATGAATATAATAAAAACTGCAGCTTATTGAGCTTATTATACCAATTGGGCTGCTAGTACTTTTTCTAAACCAAGTTTTTCTACATTTAATTCTACTGGATCTTGCGAGAATATCTTATTGGATTTAATCCCTCAGGATTGAAGATTGGGAGCATAGTAGCTCAACTCGTACGGTCGCTGCGTACGACGCAAGGGGTCCTGGCTTGGGTTCGATTCCCAGTGTGTTCAAAAATCACTACTGGCTCCGGTAGTCATACAAACAACTTTGACTGTCGAGAAGTGTTCTTCGCCCATGGGCGAGGCTCGCAACCTACCCGTCGGTATGCGCAAAGTTACCCCGATTAATATCGGGGAAAAAAGAATACAAGGCCGTTAGGCCTATCTGCAGGCATCGAAGCGGTAAAGATTAAGAGAAGAAGAAGAAGAAGAAAGATTGAAGATTGGAAACCGAATAGACACTTTACTACCACAGTATGTACACGGTGGTGCTAGACCAATAAGATTATTGCACGCAATTTAGAAAACCACATGGTATAGCCAACAAGTAACATACTGATGGACGGGTGCTTTTCCGCAATTTGTGGAAAAATATGGTCAAATCTAAATTCATTGCAGGCTTTGGTTTGTAGAACAGTTTCTTAGTCAATGCAAGTTAAATTGATAACAAAAACGAGGTGTGCAAAATAAGCAAAGCATAAAATTACATGGGTTTTGTTTTTATACAAATGTTTGCTGGCGGAACTCATTGGATTCTAAATGATCCAGAACAAATTAAAACGGGCGAATTCAATGCAATTCATGTTAAATTAATCGCAAAAGCTTAAACGTTCCAAAATCAATAAACTGCAACTATTAAAATGATGAAAACACTGTTTTGACGGTTGATATGCAGGTGTAACGCTTTAGCAATGTTTTCATGTGACCCAAAGACGCGATCGACTTAATTGGATACGGTGAGCACTACCATACAAATTGTCCCTTATCAATTCAAATTCACCACAGGTCGTTTATATCGCACGCCTACTTCGAATAAAAACCTACGATATTTGCACAAGCCACTAATGTTAAGGTAGCCTAGCACAGTCAGTTGAGTGCGTTCGTCGCGGGCGTGCACCCGCACAGGATAATGCGAGGGACAAGTCGCGGTAGAGATTAGTCAGTGTTAAAATGTGCACCAAGCGATGGGCCTTCGCCTTCGCGCTGGTACTTGTTCTCGGCGGCAATGCCGCCGACAAGAGTAAGAAGAAATGCATCCGTCGGTACTATGACATTCGGAAACATGCCAACTTCAACCGGCTGCCAATGGATACATGCGGCGAAAACAACTCTGACCGTATCATAGGTGGTCAAGCTGCTGCGCTCGGCGAGTTTCCGTGGATGTGTCGCATTGCCTATAAACTGGAAAACTGCTCGTCGCCAATGGAGTTTCGCTGCGGTGGCGCACTTATTACGCCCAATGTAATAATCACCGCCGCGCATTGCAGTACGAACCTACCCATCAACCGGTGCCAAGCCGATGGAAATTATGTAAAATATTACCCGTGAGTGTTAGCTCTTTCCAATCTTTACGTTCCCACTGCTCCGCCGAGGTTTGTTCTGAAAGCTGAAGCGATGTTATTAAACAGACGCGAATGCTTTCAAAACATTCGGGTTGCCGCCCCCCTCTGCACATCGGGATGTGTATGTTTATTGATCGAGATTGGGACTTAAGTTATGCCGCACGACTTGGCGAGAATGTAATCAAAACCGATCCGGATTGCCAGCAGGACGTTTGCGCCGCCAAGGTCCAGGACATTGAGATCTTCAAGATCATTGTTCATCCGAAGTACGACACACCAAAGCTAAGGCATGACATTGCCATCCTTCATCTGAAGAAAAAGGCAGATTTTAACGGTAAAACATGAAGCGATTGCTGATTCGTGCTTTAACTGTATACAACCTTGTGTACACCACGCCAGCTTAATGTCACTACGTGCATGCATCCTAATCTATTGTGAGTTTCAGGATGGGTCAATGCATTGTGCATGATTGCGAATGATAAACTAACACTGGAACGATATATAAACCAAACAGGCATTGTTGCTGGTTGGGGTATAGTTAATATGAAAACGCAGGAGGTGAGTCAAGAGCTGATGAAGCTTTACGTGCCCGTAGTGTCAATTGAGCAATGCCTCAAAGTATACGATAAACGTGCAACGCTTTCAACTTCGCAGCAACTCTGTGCAGGGGGCATAAAGGGCCAGGACTCATGTTCGGGCGATTCCGGCGGACCATTGTTCATTATTGACGACAATGATTATGGCCCCCGGTACCACATACTCGGGATCGTGTCTTTTGGATTTAAAAAGTGCGCGGAAATGCCTGTGCCGGCAGTCTACACCAACGTACTTTATTACGGAAAGTTCATAATGGACAATCTGTAATTTACTGGTGGACGGGAATATAAGATAATACAGATATAATTAGTTTTATTGTAGCGAGTGAGGATAAGAATAAATAAGACGTACCTAATTGACACGTACATTTGTGACTTATCTGCGTCTACTCATCAGGATTTCTCGAGCCCATGTCTTATTTCCTGATGGAGTTTTATATGCTATCATAAAACAGCAATTTAAACTCTTATCATCACAGGCAGCGACCAAAATTTAATATATCCAAAACAATACACAATTTTGGATTTAACTGTTATACCATAAGAAAGATATATTCCGCATATGAATAAGATTCTCGCAATGTAATCTAGTTTTTTTTTTGCTCTATTCGTTATAATTATTATCCACATAAAACGAGAAAACGGCCTAATTGTTATCATTTTCATATTACTAATTGATAGTAATATTCCTATGATGTGAGTTTGCATTCGTCAACATAACATACGTGTCTCTTTATGAGGGTTGTTTGGGCTGAAGCCAGTATCAACATACTTTATTGGATTAACGTCCCGAGTCATATAATGATTGTATGTGGAACGGTGTGTCGCTGAATAACTTGCAAATCGAATTGCCGATACATGATAACGTAGGAGTATGCTCTCTATGCAAATTAAATGACTATTCAATTTTAGATTATATTTTTTGCTACGCTTGTACGTTTGGTCATTTCGAAATTGTAAGGGCAGGACAGAAAGTAAACCTTCATTTACTTAAAGAATATCAGGCGCAAAACGGACATAGGTGTCTGTAGAACACGCTAAAATTTATTAATATATTATTATATATTATATATGTAGTATACATATTATCGTATATTTGATTTCCAAAATATGACAATAAAAAAGTTATTATAAGTTATTATCAGCGTATACCACCTAGAAATCATTTTATAATAGCTGATCTAACTAAAGTTAGAAAAGAGCTGAAAGCATTGGACGTCTTGTTATTTTACAAATTATTGTAGGTATTTGCCGAGCTTGGAACAGGCATCAAAACTGAAAAGATGCGATGAGGGTTTGACCAAGGATAGACCATGGGATCTTACCAGTTGGGATAAATTAAGTGAGTTCGTAGTTTCTTGCAAAGCATGACAATATGTTTTGTGTCACATGACTGTCCTGTCCGTTGGTTGCTTTGCCGTTCGATAAACCACATAGTTTCTAAGAGCTTCGCCTAACAACTAGAAATGTATGAGAGTTGGAATAACTGCCGCGTTCAATTAATTTGATAAGTTCTTTTGTTGTTCAGCTTATCAAGAAAGTTAAAAACATAAACAATTGAACCGGATAATTCAGAAGGATAATGTTCTCTTTGTTCGCTTCTTTTTTTTTTTTTTTTTTTTTTTTTTTAATAAATTTTAATGAAAGCTTTGAAAGATGCATTTGCGTACTAGCGTATTATAGTTCTCCAAGTCAACAGAGAATTGTGTGTGAGAGTTGCCAGTAGAGTAAATGGTCTTAGAGAATACTCACTAAACTCTGGTTTTACAATAGCCGTTTTCACTTGGGGATAATAGTCTCTTATCTGAAAACTCAGAAAGGTTTCCAGATTTTACCCGCATCGCCTACTAAGAGTACTAGTGGCATCTAGCTGAAAAAAAACTTATCAGTTATATAAATTGTATAAAAAATTTACTTACTTAAGTTAGAATTGCATACCATGATGGAAATAAATTACTAAAAATAAATACTGTCACACTACACTGCACGCACAAGAACAGATAATACTACTTCATGCTGATGCAGTTCTTTCAAGGGCGATACACTTAATTTGTCTGCCCATCGGCTCTTGTCTCTTATAAGCAGCCATTGGCAAATAACCGGCATGTTCAAGACCTTATTTATTGGGTTTGGGATGTGTAGGTACCCGAGGATATTGATTTATGGCAGAGTGTTGAAAGGTTTCTTGGAAGATTGGATTTGAGGAAGCGTAGAATATTAGTTTATTGCGGAATGTTGGATCAATTGAGGGATTTTGGAAAATCCTTACAGTAATATTCAATAAAGAGTCATGTAAGCATATACCAGTCTAGAAGGAAGAATTTATCACAAGAAAAGCGGTATACATCTGACAGGCATAGACAATTCTGTAGATTTTGTTGAGTTGTTCAATTGGGGCAAACTCGATTAACAGGTAGAATACTGTCAACACTGTCAAAACTTGCCCAGGTTAGACTATGATGGATGAAGCTCTTATGGCTGAAACAGGCTGAATTGGCTGAATGTTGATAGATTAATTAGTTTGTTGGTACTGAACGATATGGATGATTTGAGACGATTTAAATCAAGAATTTGGATATCTCAGATGAAAAACATTGGAAGGCAAATCAAATTGTAGGAGCAAAAGGGGAGAAAAAGAAGAAGGAAGAAAATAGAAGACAATTAGCTAATAGAATTATGACGATTGCAAGGGCAGCCTGTAAAGTAATATTCAAAGATAGTTCTACTGATGACATTCTTTATTCTGGTGGTTAGGTTTTAGTGGGTATTGGCCGAATGGTAGGCATGAGTTCTGTGCGTAAAAGCATTTCCACCACCAAAGACAAAAAAAAAAAGATATCAGATAGAGGAGACACTACAGATATGCCATTTGTGTATTCAAGTTACTTAAGTTATTTTAATGGTGAATATTTGTGAGAAGTGATTGAAGCACCCACCACGTTATTAAATAATTAGTAAAAACATTAGGATTTTAGACATCAATCAAACGAACCAATGAGCTTATTGCTATTAATCAAAAACATCTACTTCATATTATTGGGACCACAGAAAACTCAGGGAAGCTTAGCGATAACATTTCTGTCCAGAATATTTGGATCAGCTTCGCATACCATCTGCTAAGAGGGTCACGAGCCAATTGAAGTATGACAAGTGACGACAAGCAGATCGAGTAGTCGATAGGGAGAATAGATCAGGTATATCCATGTAAGGGTAGTCCAGCAAGGATGTATTTATTCAACCATAACAGAAATTTGAGCTTGTACAGGCGTTCACGACGACCAGGTAAGTCGGAAGTTCGGACGTTTGAAATTGTCCCCTAAAAAACAGATTTGGGGATTCTTTAAGGTGAGTGTTTATTTATTGCAATAAATGTAATTTAGATTATTCAGTAAAACTTCTTACTAGAAGTTTTAGATAAAAGTCCAACTCAGATAGCCACAATTCAATTGCTAGTTGGGCGTCAATGCTGCAATACGGCGCCCATTGTGTGGTAGACTGGAAAAGAGCTTATCTAGCATAAAATATCTTGAGAATTAGTTACCAATCTCAACAATTCATTATTTTCATCATAAGAGTAGTAAACGTGTATTGTACCCGTGTTGGTATACAAGGTTTGGTAGGATTTTGAAGTCTAATCAGAGTTGACCCACAAGTGCCTGTAACTTTCTTCCAAGTGCAATAAAGGAGGTGGCGCAAGTTATGGCACAAAACCTTAGTTGTATGTGAGATTTGTACAGAAGCAAAAGAGCTAATTAGTTGCCTCATCCCGCATTAAAAGCGGCATTTGGCATATGGGGCGCTCGCAGTTTATATCAGGTTTGCAATGAGAACCTCTTTAGGCAGATAACAGAGAAATCGCTGCGTTAATTCTACGTAAGCAAAATTTTCCTCCATGGGTAAAAAACCTCATTTTACAAAATTCCCGAGGACACATGTCCGGGGAGAAACGACAAGAAAGATGGTACATCATTATAACGTACTGTGGTAAACCATTATTGAATTTAAACGTAATTAGTTAGAAACCAAATATAAAGTATAACAACAAACAGCTACAGGTACATATATTAGCTTTTAAATTCAACAAATATTGTAAGGCTATTTTGTTTTTACTTTGGTGGAATTTATAAAAAGAATGCTGAGAACCGCCACTAAGAATGGATGATTGAAAAAGTGGATTACAAACTTATAAATGCGTAAGAATTTACTGCTATCGTACGAAAAAAGATTATTTAACTCAACAAAAATTTATATAAACACGCCAATAAAACATAATAAAGTTTTGGGTATAAAATTTATTTCTTCCCAAACAAACGTCAACATTTTAACCAATTTTAAACCAATTCAAATTTTTTTTTTTAATTTATGAGTTTCAATCCATGTGTTCAATTTTTTTTTAATTCGCTGCGAGTACGGAATTATTATTATTATTATGGACATACTTTCAATTCATAAAAAATTAGAGGTAATAAGTATAAGAAAATGCTAGCAAATAAAAAGTTCTTATAAGAATTTTTCAAACTGTCGCACAAGTTAACTAATGTAATTGAATATGATAATAAAAAAAATGACAAACATTGTAATACCAATCGATCCAATGTAGACGACAGAAGCAACATATTCTAACAAATTCTTACATGCCAACAATATCACATTGCTACCGATTCCATTGTTATTTGTTATTTACTAGGTAAATCTAAAACTATTCCTTTTTATCACACATGTTCTGCATTCTAAGGAATCCAATCCAGCCGGAGCAACAACATTTATAGCATAACATACTGTATACAATACTTTTAAGAATCAACAGGTAGCATATTTAAATACATATCAAAAAAATATATTGAAATGCAATAAAATAAATTCATCTAGGGAAAATAATAGAATTTTAAATTAATACTAGATTAGCTCGTATTATATATATATAGATTTAAGAGTTTATTTTGATGCAAATTTGGTTCATTACGATTGCAAACATACCAATTCTGGGCTTATTTTTGTGTGGGACCTCTTTTCTGGGCTTCCATTTTCGGCTTTTTTCTTTTCGAGGCTCTTCTTTGCTGGACTCTACTGCAGAGTATTTCAATTAATAATATAGAGGCCAGATTAACTGTGGCTTAAGCATGGTTGCTTCACTAAACTCCTGATGGATTACAAAGGGGAACTTTTAGACCAACAACGACGAAAACTATCTTGTTATGACGATTGTTTTTTAGGATTTGTAACAAATATTCCTCACTCACTATTTAGAAAAAAATAAAATTGTTAGAAATGCATATTATTCATTGTTATTGGAAACATTGTTAGAAAACCAAACTGTGAGAAAAACGCCTTCAATCGGCCAGAAAAAAATTCCATCACGCAACACACCAGGTCACACCTTAGCAGTTGTGGTTGCAAAAATCAATGGAAATAAGGTTCCAACCCGTTTTACGTTCTCCATATTTTCCAGATTTGGCTTTTTGGGGCTACGATTTATTCCTCAATTTGACGAATAACTAGGCGAAAAAAGAATTTATACAAACGAGAGGGTGATTGTAGAAGTAAATAGTTACTTTTCAAACTTGGACCAATACTTTTAGTAAAAAGCAATAAACAAGCTAGAGGAGCTTTGGAGAAAATCTATAAGACTAAAAAGAGACTATATTGAAAAGAAAAAAAAGTTTACTTTAAACAATTAGGTAGTTTTGATTTGTGCACGGACTTTTCAAACGACATATTCTTCCTTCGAACTCAAGAGCTTGTTCCAGTTCGTTGATGGTTACCTCGTACAAATTCAAAATAAAAACCTAATTTAGCTCAAATAGTGTCAATAGAATTTTTCGGAAATAATAAATCAATGGATGTTTCATATTTCAATGTTTCGTGTCTATGTTTTATCTCCACTTTGTTCAAAACCTGTTGCTTCCAAACAAAATTTTATGAACAAAAAATATTTTCAATTAAATGAGAAAGTATGCATGAAGAATCAGATTACACAACATAATAAATTTTAAGGACTTTAAAAATTTAATTTGTAACAAACTAAAAAAAATTCTGTGCTTACTAAATTCTGCAAAAAATAAAAAAGAGATAGATAACACAGAAAACACATAAGTTATTAATTGGTGCACTACTGCAAAAAGCACCAATCATCATTTCATAGTACTAACAATGACTGGCCCTAGAACAGACAAGGTACAATTATTTAAAATATCTTTAAATTGTACAGTATAGTAAATAACCTCGGTTTATAATAAATGCCTTGAATATAGTACTATTCATTCAAAACATTGTTCATTATTATTCTTATCCCTTTTGTATCCGTACCGTCAACCGTACTCGTCACCTTTCCCCCACTGGCTTCCCAGGGTAGCCGGACGTAGTTGCTGATGAGCTGATGTACCAAAGCGGTTTCCGTTGAAACCATACCAAATACAAAACACAGTAATGAAACAATTTTTTTACAGTTTTCAGTGTTGATTTCTAAGAGAGAACGTTGTGTAATTATATTAATTCCTGCTCTGTGTTTATATTTTATATAGTGCGGAGCTATTCATTCTTCTCAAACTTTCGATCTGCAATGCAAGATACAGGTAGGTATTAAAAATTCCAAATTTGATGCAAATGATAAGCTTATTACTTCCCATAAATTATAAAATAATTGATATTTGTTAAACATGCTTTAATTCATTTTGAAGTTATGCCAAACTGCAGTGCAACCATTACCTATGTGTTGGTGATGGTTGTACCAATAATCTAAGAGTTACTAGTATTAATTAGTACTTATTAATTCATACTTAATAGATAGTTTATATTATATTCATTTGCAACAATCGTATGCAAATGAATGAAAACTGCTATCAAATTTTCCAAACTCAAAAAATATATTTATATTTTTTACATTCCTAATATAATGATAACGTAATTTATTTAAAACATGGCTTTATATCAGCGTTGAAATTTTTTTCAAAAAAATTAACTTTAATTTATAACTTCAGAACAATTAAATTCAAACAAATTTATACACATTTTTAAGACTAATAAAATAGAAGCAAATAAAAACTCAACCAACTCAACACCATTCAAACCAGCATATCAAAATAAGTCAAGTAGAAATTCATTTATAATTACGAATACCATCAAATATCTTCCAATGCTAACAAGTTCTTACGTCTAAAGACTGAGTTTGTGTGTGCGAAGAGTGCAAAGTAAAATTTCAGTTTGAACTGCTTCGGAATAAGTCAATTTTCTAATTGGAAATCGACTCACTCAGAATAGAAATAATATCATTACTCTACAACCAGTATTAATTTCTAAATATGATAAGTTGATTTTAACTTTTTCTTCGTAATTGGATTTAACACGTAGTGTAATTTATCTTTCTTCTTCTTCTTCTTCTTTATGTTAGGAACAAGTCCCTGTAGTTACGCTAATCGGTGTTAGTTGCCTCTTGCCAGAGCTGGATATCAGCATCAGCTCTGGTGCCCCCTTTTGGGTGGTCGGCCAGTAGGACGCTTGGTGTTGGGGATGGCAGTTCTTGCCCACTTAGCAAGTCGGTGGTCCTCCATTCGTTCGACGTGTTCATTCCAGTCTCTGCGCCTATCTCTGGTTCATCTCACAATATCTTCTATTATTAGGTCTTTGCGAATTTGATTGCTGGGTATTCGGTCACGAAGTGTGACTCCTTTTATTGTTCTGAGTACGCGCATTTCAGCTGCTCTTAGGGTTTGTTTTGTGCGTGAGGTATCGGCCCTACGGTCTTACACAAGTTTTATACATTTTTACTATACTGTCTGTTGTCATGTGTTTGTTTGTCCACACTAAGTTTCTACAGGTAATTTATACTGCAAGTTTAAATTCGCCAAAAATATCACCAAACTCAAATTAAACTGAACTTTAAATTTGCCTTTAATGGTGTATACAAATTGTGAATTGCATTTGTCTGAATAAATTAAAATTCGATTTCCTATAAAGCATAAAGCTACAAATGTAGTTTACTAAAACACCTGCAATCAACACTTGTAGATTATTTCACATCAAAGTACATTGATTGATAACTACATATATAAATCTAATGCAGTAACGCATGTTGAAGAAATACGTCAGCTTTGAAAAGTTCTCTACAAAGTTTGCAAATTCATCACTAATGCGCATTTTGACTCTTTGTAAAAAACAAGTTTCAGTTATCAAGCCCCATATTTCATTAATTTGATACTCGCAATTTACACTCGTAATTCATAAGTAAATTAACGATGAAATAACATCGTTCCATTAAATTAATTAAAACTAAATGTAAATCAATTTTGCTTCCTTTCCAATGCCACACTGCATATATATTTAACAAACTCTATAAACTGCATCACAAAAAGTGCCATGTTAATTGCTAATTGTTTTGGTGATTCAAATACTTTTCCTGCTTTACAATTTCGATTTATCCAAGAACAATATGAGGTAATACAAATACGATGCAGGTATTCTTTTGAATTTACATGCTAATATAATTGTGGTATTGCATATCTTTTGAAATCTATATAAAAATAATCGTCAATTGATAATAATTAGGAAAATTACCAATGCTTATCTAATTTAATTGTATTTTATTTCAACGCATTACATGTAAAATACTAGTATAAATTAGGACATTACAGTTGACATTGTACTAAATCAATGAGTTGATAATGGCAATGAAAACAATTAAGACAGATTCCTAAAATTAATGGAATATAAGATTTAATATCAATTATTATTTTGATACGATGTTTTTGGTATAGTATGAGCTCAAGGATCGTAAAAGTTGAAATTTTGAATTTGAGCACTAAGAAAGAAGACAAACATAATTTAAACATAATGTTTCATATAGGTAATTTAGCTATTATAAATAATTAATTACTATTAATCCAATTGCATCAATGATAAGCAGGTATTAATTGGATTCTAATTCAAATACATTAAATGCATGCAATGGATTTTTTTCTATATCACAGTCAATCAGTAGACTAGTCAAAATTCAACATGAAACATTTTCACTAATCTTTTCAACCTGCAATACTTCTTTATTTTTGCGCTTTACAGTTGTTTCCTCTTTTCCGTTCATGCGACGCTTAGTTTTCTCCACACCTTCCCTTTTCAACTGGATTTACTGATTATTACCACTACTTATTACATATTACTTTTTATCTAGTACTAGTACAATATCTCTTTGATAAATTCGGAAACAATTAGTTAGTCACGATGACGATTTAATTCTGTTTCGTATGGAAACCATATGATTAAGTGTGAGATATTTTACTTTTACTTGGGCATTATATCCGTATATGAAAAGTGCGTAAGTGATATATAATTTGTGTAAATTAAAGAAACGAAACAGTAGCATATCTGGCAAAACATCAACTGCTCCGTGAACTGCTAAACCTCAACATAATGCTAGTACAGCATGAAATGCTCGCTAAAGCCGGAAGCTGCACAAAAATGTACAGCGGCGCTAAATAAACTATTCTATGAAAGCGGAATAAAAATACCCACCCGGCTCCCGTGGAGCTTTCGGCCGGTTGCTAGCATCTGCAGCAGGTTCGTTTTTGAGGTTGAGGTTTATTGCAAACGTCTGCCTGCTCCAGTCGGATGCTGTGCTTCTCTAAGAATAAATCGCGACCTACGTTCACGACATACACCATATCGCGAGTGAAGTGCAAAAAGTGTAGGAGTGCATCAATGCGAGAACTATGACCAAGCTCACAGTAGCAATACGTGTGCGCCCATTATCAGAAAGGTGAGAAGTGTAGCTTTGTTTGCAGACCTGCGTGCTATCCCATTGCAAAGTGGTCTTATTTGCGCGTTGCAATTGCAAATCAGGTTAATGTCGCTGTATAACAAGTACCACATATATTACCCAAAATAAATTAATGTAAGATTTCAAGTCATTAATACCAGTAGTTAAAGCAAGGCACATGAACGGTTTCAAAGTAAAAATTAACAAATCCTTTTGTATTTTTTGTGTGCAAAACTAGGTAATAAATGCCAGTCACATATGCACTTACATGAATTTCTTCGCCGTCTTAATAGCATATAATTTTAAATGGTGTCTACTTGCAAACAAAGAACTTTCTGAAGAAGACACTATAAACACTCAAGCTATAAATATTTCTTCCATTCTTGGTTTAGCACCAAACACGAGTTACCCTTTTGCTTTTTTTTATATAGTCTACCCAAAATTGACTATATGTATATTGTTTCATTATCTAGTATATTCATAACTTTACAAGGATGTATATTGTTTTTATAGAGAAATATCCTGCAAATCCAGCTCCATTGTCACAGTAGAAAATGGCAAAACCGTCGCCGTAACAAACACAAAGGTAACGTCAGCCCACTCCAATCCACTGATTGAAAGAAATATTAATATCTGCCGTTCGTTAGAGCCCGCAATAATTTCTCATAATTTAAGGCGGCACGTCGACTTTTTGGAAAGTCCTTTGATCTAATTCCGTCCTGCAGGTACCCGAACAGAATGCAGGAGACAGCAGGGAGCGTGTCCGAAGATTCAACTTCGACTATTGCTTCAATTACAAGGCGAGCCAGGAAGACGTATGCCACACTATAATTAGGCGACGCGAGAAGCGGATTTTATTTTCTCTTTCATTTCTCGTAGGTGTACCAGAAAATCGGGGAGGAGATTGTCGCAGGCCTGCAGACACGCGTGCACTCGTGCATTCTTGCGTACGGACAGAGTGCTTCCGGGAAGACACACACCATGATTGGCAATGCTCCTGAAGAGGAAGGAGTTGTCCCTCGCTTGTGCCAGGAGATTTTCAAATATCTCACCTTAGCAGCTATTGGCAGCGAGCTGGAAAATATTCAAGCTACCATCAGGTACAATTCGAATTCAATTTTCCATGATTAAAGAATGAGTAGCAGAGTGTGGCTTTGCAAAATGCGAATAATTTGTTCTTTTGCATTGCGTTTCAAATTCAAACATGTTATGTGTTCTTACAAATTAATTCATATCTATTTGAATTTAAAAAATGTTTTGTACTGCATTGATTCAAATTCGTTTTGGCAATAACATATATTGTTTGAAAGTTAAAACTCATTAAAAGCTCAAAGATATTCCTTAAATTTATGGTAATTATTATAAATGAAATTAAAGATTCATTAAAAAAATTTTCAATTTTATATTTGATTTAAAATTGAAATGCACTAATGAATAAGTTTATACTTGCAAAAATTCGCAAGCTAATTGTAATTTACAGTTGGAAATTAGTCGTGAGAATTAGCAGTGCACAAATCATAGGTATAATGTGAAATAACACGAAATTGATTCTTTCATGTTCAAATGCCAAAATGAAAAATAAACGTGCCGAGAGCAATTGCACCACACTGTCGGATACAGTTAGTAGTAAGTATCAAAAGTTGCTACAGAAAGAGTGATAGCAAAATGCTACAATCACGAAAGCTCTATATTAAAGTTTCGTGTGGTAATAACTTTAAACACTTTCCGCTGAGTTTTATACACTTTCTGAATAGATTATTTCGTTCAATTTGCCAGTTACGCGTCGCAATTCACGACGCACGCAAACTCCAGAACTTGAACACATCAAACTTTCTGTGTATTATTTCTATGCATAATTACTTTTTACTGGGCACATTAATGTTGCAGTTTCTTGGAGATTTATAACGAAAAAGTACATGATTTGTTAAAACACGAGTGGAAAAATACACCAGCTGGTAATGTGCTGCTTAAAGTGAGGGAACACCCAAAATCGGGACCATACGTACAAGGCAAGAGAAATAAAACTTCCACATATCAATGAAATTTAATGGGGTAGATGGGTTGTAGGCTTATCAGAACAGACTGTATCAAACGCCAGTAGTTTACTCTCACTTCTTCATGTCGGCAACGCAAATCGAACCATCGGCGCAACGAATGCCAACCCGAGATCCAGTCGCAGTCATTCCGTATTCACAATCACCTGCCTTGGTGGGCTGAAGTTGAAGTTTGTGGATTTGGCAGGAAGCGAGCGCGCCGGCTCAGACACCACGTCGCGATTTCGCGAGGGTGCCAACATTAATAAAAGTCTCGTGGCGCTGCGGAACGTAATTTCCGCTCTAGGTAAGTACTTCGTAAACAATGTTTGCTGTATTTCACACGTTGGCGTGTGACTCGATTGCAATTCGCTTATTGTAGCTGACTCTTCAAGTAAGCATACCAAAGGAAAGTCACGATTTGTACCCTATCGCGACTCTGTTCTCACCTGGCTGTTGAAGGATACTTTGTGTGGCAATTCAAAGACAATATTAATTTCAAGTAAGAATTAATATTACTAGCGCAGCGCAGAAATCAATGTTTAAATCTATGCTTCAGCTGTTTCGCCAGCAAATACCAGCTACAACGAAACTGTGAACACGCTTCGCTTCGGGCAGCGCGCCAAGCAAATCGCGGTCCGGCCGTTTTTCAATGAAGATCCCAAAGAGAAGACCATTCGAGAGCTGCGTGCGGAAATAGCCAAACTCAGGGAGCTGCTTAATAACGTACATGTAAGTGAACAAGCATACTGGAATTTTACATACACTCTAAACATGAGAGTTTCCTCTTATTTCAAGAAACCGCTGCCATTGACCGAAGCTGAAGGTAAAAGTAATGAAAACAACGAAAACAGTGATAGTGACAGTGGTGTTAGTGTTTGTGAAGTTGACAAGTCGGAGACAGAAAGTCCATCAGTGATTAATTGTGCTAAAAATGAAGACTGCAATATCATTACAGTTGAAAAACTCTATCCCCTAATAGAAGTCACGGCAAAAATGGCTGACCCCGACCAACCCAAGCCACGTCCACTACAGCGAACATTCAGTATAGATCAACACATCGAACATACCCCAAAGAAGCGCAATAGCTCCCACGAAGCATTATTAGTCGCTGACAAAACAAAGAGAACGTCATCTACAACACCAACTCGGAAATTGTCGACGGATAAAGCAAATGTATCATTGAAAAGCATTGTTTTAAAAAAAATTGACGCCAGATCTAAAATAGATTCCAAGCCCAAAGTTGATTCGTACCGAAAGGCGCAGGCCAAGCCACGTTCACAAATCGTTGCGGCTGTCACGCAAAGACTATACAATAAGGTCAAGAAGAAAGAAGTGGCAACAGACACTCTTGATCTCATCAACCCAATTCATGAACTTTCAATCACATCAAAGGCGCGCTTTAGACTGCAAGAACTCACACAAAAAGCACTCAAAGCACATCGTCGAAGGAATGCCGAGACGCAGACAAGTCTATTTCCAGTACTTCGCTTCAAAGAAATAAGCACCGATGTGGACGATTTGCGATTGTTATGTGATGAAGTAGTCACCATTGATATTGCGACAGATCCCATTGAGACAAGCGATGCTACTACCAATTGCACGTTTTTAGAAACTCTACAAACATTGCAAACGGAGGAATGTGCTGAACATCGAAAGCGCACAGTTGTTTTGACCAGAACCTGTGGAACTGAAACGGAAGAATTGCCATCAAACAGATTACCGTCTGAGGAAAAATCAACATTTTCATTCACGAAATATTTAATGCCAAAGAATCCATCACCTTCATTTGAATTTGTAAATACCGCCACGTCGAATCCCATTTACACTTCCTCAGTAAATATTAACGTAAATCATAATTATGGTAGTTGCAGAAAGGTATCCCCAAGTTACAGTAAACCACACGAAGCCGACGCAGCGTTATCTGATGACAGCTTGGAGGAAAACATGCCGGCAAGTCAAGGCCAGCAGGGGAATGTGTGTTTTCCCACGCCAGATCTCATCAGCAATCATAACTCGTTAGAACCACACGCATCATCAATTCTAGCAGCGAATACATCTAACAACAATTCACCTAATCACATGCGTTATGCTGCCAGCTCTACCATTAGTGAGCATGCATTGGATTCTTTGCCTGAACCATACAATAGTAATGATGTATGCATAGCAGTCGCGAATATGGCAATGGAAGATCCACCACGTGTTTTGGCTTGCACAAACGTGGAAACACAGTACGCACCACAAATGTGCGTTCGGGACAATTTCGACGATGATTACGATATTTTCTATAAGGCTCCTCCCAGGAAGTTTCGATCGAATATTGCCCATGACCAACTAAACGATCCAATTCATCCCAATGAACCTGTCATCTTGAAATCAATCATGAAATGCACAGACGCCATGAGTGATGATTACGATAGCGAATCTACGCATGTATTCGATAACATTCCGGACTCGCTAAACTATTATTACGAAAAGGGTAGGAAGACGGTTAGGTTTGACTCGCCAACATCAAGTAGCTTACCTAACAGTCATGGGGAACGAATGATGGACGCCATGACTGGTTTTATGCAAGAAGTTACAACCCTAATGACCAACCTAACCAAAGCTGCAAGCAAGTTGGAATCACGTGAGACTGAACCGACTGAGCATTCATATGATATGCATTTGGTTGTTGATGATATTCAAGAATTGAACCATCTTAAATGTCGCCACTGTACTTCACGAACCAATTTCTCGTCGGAATCCACGCAGACACTTCCAATTTCTATTAGTGACTGCTCTACAGAAATTGAGTTTGAAGAAGTACCAGTCAATAAATTTGAAGCACTATTGGAAGCTTCTTGTAAGCGTTTAGAATTGGCCATTCAGAGGTCCGCGAATAATGTACATGAACGACGAGATGTTTTTCAGAGAAACGCACCACCTCAAATATTTGCTAACGTCCCAGATTGGAATTATAGGAATGGTCAGGAAGACTCAAGCATAGAGAGTCAATACACATTTTCGGATTATGGCAGCTTACCCCGACGTAGAAATAGGCCATCATTCTCCAGCCCCAGCAGTTACTTAAGACAATTGACCAACATGCGCAGAGAAATTGTAAGAGCATCCAGAGACCCACTGCTGCACGAAGCAGACAGTATGTGAAATTACTGAAGTAATTTTAAAATATTTATCTTTTATATTTGATATGCCATTACTACTAAAATTTACTTCTAAACAATTGTTTAAAAAATTATTTATAGGTTATTTTAAACTATCAATAAAAAACAAATAACAAAGTATACATTTGGGGACATGTTCAACCCACTTTGTTTATATCCTAATGCTAAATGTCACAAAACAACGAGTGTCCTAGAATATAATTATGGATTTCAAAGCTCTAAAAACAATTATAATTCAGCAGGTTCGTAGGAACTCCATGTACCAGGCACGAGCGTATCAAAAACCATACACAGCTACCTTGTATTTCTCTTCATTGACTCATTAAAGGGACAATAATGGCTTTAATTTCCCCGCATATACGAGTTTACACTTTTTCTAGAGCGACATTCTGTTATGATAAAAGTATACTCAAAATTGCCAATGTCCAATATAAAGGATTTTTCAAAAAAATATGTAAATTATGTTTTAGAAAAAATATAACTGCATTAACACCCAAATTATTGACAAGAAGGGCACTTTTAATCTGGAACTTTGGTCTTGGTCTCAGAAATGATTTGAAATCTAAAACTTACCACAATAGCATCGCTTCATCTTCACAATACTTTAAATTCTTTCAACTTTCACGACGTCATTTGAACTTAGTTTTAAACATAGAATGCAAAAGATTGAAAACCGTTTTTCATATTTTGCCATTTTATAATAAAATTTGCATAATTCATACAATGACAAGAAAACAATAATAGTAAAGACTAAATTTTCACAACGTCTTCCTTTACGTGATATCTATTTGATAATAATCATCTTTATTATCAATCTCTTTCATTAACCCGTATGCTACACATAGCATGAGATAAAAATTAGCAAATTTCACATCGTCTATAACAGTTCTTACGGTTCCAGCGGTTCTTAACAGAATTCAAACCCACGATTTGTTTTATTACCACGTGTCCCACAAAGGCAGCTCTTTTAAAAAATAATAAATTAGACAACATATATATACAAGGTTTCAATGCAAATGTGTTAATTTTTGTTCTACTCAATCCTGTTTGCAAATTAAGCTATTCCTTGCAGCAATTTGTTCCTCCAACCGTCGCTGATTTGATATAAATGACAAGATTGTATTCCAATTCAATATGTTGAGCAAATCAACAACGCATTCGCGAATAAACAAGTTTACTTGTCGGTTGTTCAAAGCAATCGGCAAAGTTAAGACGAATCAACAAGTAACCAAAGCATACAAAATGGTTTACACTATTCGATGCAGAAGGAAATCATATGTAACATAAATATTCAAAAGGGTCGCAAATTTGAGTACACTTGTCAACAGTGCAACTGTAGATTTCAGTGGCCTGATTGTTATATTACAATACTGTATAGTTTCATCTAAACGTTTACAATTTTAATAAGTCCTACTTGCAATTGAAATTGACTTTACATTCTTTTTCAACTCCTACAGCCACCACCTTTACACAAGTGACCATATGTCATACTAATGTGATATGTCAACCTCTAGGGAAACCTATTGGTGGAAAGAGACGTGGCGGAAGAGAAGTGAAAACATTGAGGAAGAGAAACCCTGCCAATAGGAAAAAGTGGAAACAGTTCCAAAGCATCTTACACGCAATGAGGCAAATTTATTACGTATTTTCCCTCAAAATCGAAAATAGAACATATTTATAACGCTTATGGCAATACTGATTTTTGCGACATTGCATGAACAGAAAGCATAATAACGCAGGCACACATTCAAACACAACAGATAATTAAAGCAAAGCTTGATTTGGTTAAATCAGAATACCAAATTGTGAAAATTAATGTAGAATATCCAAATATCAACCATCTTTCCTGACGGAAAAAACATGATAGTACAAGAAATGTACTAGATGATTAAATTGATAATACTCGTCATGATCATCACCAATAATCATGGTGATGATCCATACGCGAATTCCGTAAATTCCTTATTTATTTGTAAGTATGAGTACGCTAAATTTCTAAATAAAACTTTTGAACCTCCCAAAAATATTGCAGAATTGTATACCGAAGTTCCATATGAAGATGCGCGAAGTAATAGATTCCTTTAGGCTAACACGATATTTTGGGTAGATTGCAAGACTAATCTCAATGTTTACACCATTATCCCGACCAAGAAGAATCCACCTAAATACATAATAGAATTAGCAACGTTGTTAGAATGCTAAATAGTTTTCTTTAATCGAGATGTCCAATAGCAATAGCTTAAACTATGCCTTGTCTTTTCTACTGAGTGTATCAGCTTTAGTTAGCGAAAAATAAATATTAAGAGCAATGTATTCTTGATGTCTTCTTCAATTGTAGAACTTCAATTCCAAGGTATCCACTTTCATAAAAATTCGCTTTAATATCAATTAATTGGTGTAATTATATCAATAATTACCTGACATTTATAGTACATAAGCGCATTTAGCAGAATTATAAGGGAAAAAAAATAGAATCGCTTACCGACAATTGAACGGTTATAATTCAATTTAACACTGAATTATGAAAACAAACATTTGACAATATTAAGCAACTTCCTCGCTATTTTCTTCAGCAGTTTTCTTTGGCGGTCTCTTATGTGGTCTACACTCAGGATATTTGTTGGTGAGAAAACTTCTAATCTCTCCATATTCTGAAATCAAATCCCTTTTGACTTTATCTTGGTTTCTGATGACCTCCTGTTTTCGTAAATGAATTCCCCAGCCCCTAAGTTTAGTGTAAAACGGTGGAAACTTCTTCCTTTTAAGAATAACTCGCCCGTCCAAACAATATTGGGTGAAATCTAAAGATTCATCATTTTTCACCTCATTGGTGTGTCGAACTTTAGTTGGAGATGCCAAAACTACTGGAAAATTAAGATTCTCCTTGCAAAATTCAACCAAATGCAATTGTTTATCTTCAGCAATCTCTGCATGAGATTTCTGAAATGAGTGAATACATTAAAACTATAATGTTCATTTACAGAATGTCTAGAAATACCTGTCTGAGTAGTCCTAAGAAAAATGCTTTCACAATATGTTGGACATTTGTTGACCCTTCCACTTTACAATAAATATCTTTGATGCCAATAACTTCACAAATTGTTTTAATAGCACGATGGCAACTTAAGCCTGAACCTGGTGGCCTTTGACTGACAAATATTTTAGTAGCTCCAAACTGTGTGAAGAAGTCATGATATACTGAAATATGTTTTGTCAATTTTAGACAAACAACAGAATGTAGAAATCATAATTACCTGTGTGATCCCTAAAAATCTTTACATGCATTAACTTCTGTCCAGCTCTGTTTTTAGCTTTTCTTAAAGCACTTCTGGATTCAAGCGCCTTACCAGTAGCAAAGCCACCCAAGCCATTTTTATTGCCAGTAACAACAAAAACAGACAGGCGACGTTTACGACCAAAATTTCCTTTCATATTAAAAACAGTTTTTAATTCAATAACTTTTGTGTCAAAACCATCAAATGCATCTGAAATACAATTATTTGTGAATAATATGAATAATAGTCCTAACATATATTACACCTTCACCAACAGGATCTGGTGGTCCAATGCTTCTTCCTGGCATTTTTGCACCAGACCAACCTCTCTCAATAGGACTGAGTTTTCCATATCTGAAAGTACCCATAGAATCTCTTAGGGCTCTTAATTTATTCTCTCTCTCTGGATCTTCTGGTAATTGTTGTTGCTGTACCAATTCTTTGCCCCTTATAATGGGAGCAGATAAGCCTGGCCATATAATATTTGCCTTTCCTACACCAATAACCTGTCCACGATTCAAATCTTTGATATTCTTTTTGGATATGGTCTTTCCACGACCACGTTTCTTACCAGCATTGCTGACAGAAGTAATTCCCTTCCAGAGAGCAGTTGCTGGTACTGAAAAGTTTTACATGCAATAATAAAATATCACTGCTGAAATTGCTGAAACTGGTCCATATTCAGCATGATTTAAGGTTAATCCTTACACTTGTTGAAAAAGCTGGTATTTCTTATTCTGTAGTTTAAAAGTGGCCCAATAATGACTTCGGCGTTATCAACTAAAGAAGGTGCTACACGACATCGTGTTGCTATCGAAAGTGTTTGTAAAGATCGAGCAATACTTAAAAACCGTGCAGCCATAATCGTGGAAATGGATGTGCAGAATGTTTTGACTCAATACACTGTTAATTGGGTTGCCTATAACTTAAAAGGTTTGAGTATTTCGTTGGTTTCGTTGATTTTACTCACAAGTTTTAAAATTATCTGATATTTTTACATACAATTAATGTAAAAAATGTGCAATAATTGTATACGAATATACCCAGATCCATATAAAAAAAGAGTAAAATATTTTATGATTATCTATATTATTTGCAAACATGTATTTTATCTTACAAAAGCGAACGTTTTTGAAAATTATCAATTTCAATGAGTAACTTCATCAGGTTTGAAAACAAAAGAAACTCGCACGGGAGCAAAGTTGAGGGATAGTGTGATTGGCTCTGTAGTCTATAAACCAATTCAACCAACTTGGCCAACTTGGCAATCACGACAGCAAAAGTGTGAGCTGGTGAAATTGAACTTTTTTCTTTTGGTAAATAGGACTGTTGCATTCTAAAATTTGGTATTGCAGAGCCCAGTAATCATTGTAGCCATGTCCAGGCAATTAATGCAGATCCTGGAAAGGCCAGAAAACATCACTCATTATTTTCGGGTCGATAGGACCCATGCTTTGTCCTCGATTATAAAACAACTTAGAAACTTTTGCAGATTATATTTAAAAAACATCAAAGAATGCCCAGAATTAGTCTTACGACTGCGTTTGTTGTCCGGAATGAGTAAAGGCCGCACACATTCTGCAAGCACGTCCTACGCAGTAGGCAGGCGTAACACCTGCTGGCAGGATACAGTCTCAACAATCTGGAGATGCTGCAATAGGCGTTCTACCAGTACGAGAACGTGAACGTCCGTGGTAGCTGTTTTTGGGGCTCCAGGGCATGACTCACCAAAACCGCTCTAAAAAGACGTTGAAACTCGTTAAAACAATGTTTGACCGTCGCTGTCAAAGGAATAAAATTCTTTGATTTTGCTACATGACTTCTCCAAAAAACAAAAATCAAATAACCGGCTGATATTACTTCACTCTATTTTTCTAAAATCTCGGACACGTTCTTTTCTTTAGATAGTGATAGTTTTATAGGATGGTAAGACCTAGGCAAATAAGCAAATAAGAAAAAAATGTTGAACTGCGGAAAGATATGTTATTATTAAAGGTTCCTACTATATATAGTAAATGTTTATTGCTTCAATCAAATGCACACAGAATACAATTTGTGTATGCCCGAGACACTAGGTTGATCACTCTTGATTGCAAATAGATGTATATTACTAAATTGTGTTTAATAATTTAGTCTCATTAGTAAATAATTTTCCTCATTTAAACCATTCTAATGCAATACTTGTTAATACTTAATTGGCCAGTGGATTACAATCAAGATATGATTATCCTCAAAATTATCGATTTCAAAACATCAACCTATTTGTAGAGCTTTTGAACGTTGCTCTAATCACCTTCAAATTAGATTTTATTTTATCCGTAAATTAATATAAATAAGACCATGCATGAAAACTTATCATTTGTGTTAAAGTCGCTATATAAACTGCACCATGAAGACCACCGTATTTGTGTTGCTGGTTGCCCTGGCCGTTAGCAGTGCTTTGGACTGGAAAAAAGTCACACCCTTGAATATTAACAAGATTGTACCCAGGATTCTTATCCCAAAAGGTAACAACCGAATTGTCAATGGCAACGAAGTTGTTCCCCACTCTGTCCCTTGGCAGGTATGTGATAAACCAATAACCAATAAAAAATATACTTATAAATATACTTTATTATATATACCTTTTATTTGCAGGCAGGTTTGTTAGTTAAGATGAAGGATTCCAATAAAACTGCTTTCTGTGGTGGTTCCATCATTTCCAACCAATGGGTTTTGACAGCTGCTCACTGCATTGAACCGTATGTTTTTCTTCAATGCCATTATCTATTTGAAATTGTAACAGATTATAATTTTCCACTTCATAGTGCTGAATCTGTTGAGGTGATTCTTGGAGCTCACAAAGTTAAGGAACAGGAAGAAACCCAAATTCGGATGGTTTCTACTGAGTTCTTGCATCATGAGAACTGGTCCCGCTTCACTCTCTCCAACGATATTGCTTTGGTGAAACTACCAAAACCGGTTGAATTCAATGGTAATTAAAATTAAACAAAACCTACAATAACCGTATTAATATTATTTAAAATACGTAGAAAACATTCAGCCCATTGCCCTTCCATCTCAGGATGGTGAGAATAACATTGATGACAAATCAGTTTCCGTTTCCGGTTGGGGTAAGGATTCCGATGAGGCAACTTCCATCAGTGAAGTCCTCCGTACCATTACTGTTCCCATCATGCCCAATAGCAAGTGCGCCAAATTCTACTTCGGTATCATTCAGGATTCTCATATCTGCACTGACTCCTGGAATGGCAGCATTGGAAATGGCCATAGCACCTGCAGTGGCGACTCCGGCGGCCCATTGGTCCTTAATGGACAAATCCAAGTTGGTATCGTCTCCTTCGGCATCGCCTTCGGCTGTGAATTGGGTTACCCAGCTGCCTTTACCCGGGTCAGCAATTTTGTTGATTGGATTACAACTCACACTGCTAAACAGTTTTAATAGTCAATAAATAAACAGTTTTATCTTTGTTAAAGTGCCATATTGGTTTTCTCAAGTGTGTTTTATCACATTCACTGATGTAATTATCATCAAATAACATGTATGCAAGTTGCAACATTTCTGATATTCAAAATATTAAGCCTACTCTCTTATAATAAGAATAAACAAGTATCATTTGTTAGATTACCTTCTACAGAGGTTTTACATTAAAAAAAGCAAAATATTAGTTTGGTTTAATTTGCAAAATATTGCATTTGGCTTTGATTGACGAATCAGGCTTACAAGTTGCCTATAGCCTGTAAAAACAAAATGAACTGTGCCGGTTGCGCCACAAACCTTGCGGCAAAGTTGGTATGTACGCAACTTGCTTTGTTTTCCTTGTTTTCAATGAAGAAAAATATTGTGCATTATTTTAAGCGGCAGAAAATTTTTGAATACAAATGGTTATAAAGGGTTGAAGCACTTATAAGCTTTATGAATTAAAATTGGTGCGATATTTTACACCTTTTTATTGATAATACATTCCCTTTGCTCCGTTATATTCCATTGTGATTATTGTTTTGCGTAACCTCAAATTGTTTTCCAACTCTTGGTTATTCTGCCTTTTATTTATAAATTTATTATACGACATGACGTCGATTATAAAGTTACAAGCCCTTTCTGGTGCAATGGATGAAACGCCACCATGTTATTTGTTACAAATTGATGAAGTGAGAATTTTGCTTGATTGTGGATGGAATGAAAAGTTTGATCCAGAAATAATAAGGGAACTACGAAGGTATGTATTTGATGTAAAATCTAAAACTTGTTGTATTTATTTGTAGTATAATAAGTTTAACATTTGTAGACATGCCCATACAATTGATGCAGTTTTAATATCCTATCCAGATCCATACCATTTGGGTGCGTTACCATACCTTGTTGGCAAATTAGGTCTGAATTGTCCAATATATGCCACAATACCAGTCTACAAAATGGGCCAAATGTTTATGTATGATTGGTATCAGTCCCATTCTAATGTTGAAGATTTTGACATATTTTCCTTGGATGATGTTGATTTAGCTTTTGAGAAAGTTATTCAATTGAAATATAATCAAACAGTGGCTATGAAAGGAAAGGGCTATGGTATTTCAGTAACGCCATTGCCTGCTGGTCATATGATAGGTGGAACAATTTGGAAAATCATGAAAGTTGGTGAAGAAGATATAATTTATGCAAATGATTTTAATCACAAAAAGGAAAGGCATTTGAATGGATGTGAACTGGAAAAGTTGCAAAGACCATCATTATTAATAACAGATGCCTTTAATGCAACTTACCAACAAGCCAGGCGAAGGGCAAGAGATGAAAAACTTATGAGTATGAATACATTTACAATTATTCTCACTCATGCTATCTAAATATTTCAATTTTAGCCAATATTTTACAAACTTTAAGAAATAATGGTAATGTTCTAATATCAGTTGATACAGCTGGACGCGTTTTGGAATTAGCACATATGTTGGATCAACTGTGGAGGAACAAGGAGTCCGGTCTTTTTGCATACTCATTGGCATTACTGAGTAATGTCAGTTACAATGTTGTGGAGTTTGCAAAGTCTCAAATTGAGTGGATGAGTGATAAGTTAATGAAAAACTTTGAAGGAGCACGGAACAATCCATTTCAATTTAAACATCTGCAACTATGCCACAGTTTGCATGAATTGGCAAAAGTGCCAAACCCTAAAGTAGTGTTGGCCAGCTTTCCAGATATGGACTGTGGATTCTCAAGGGAATTATTTTTACAATGGTGTTCTAATGAAAATAACAGCATAATCATAACTACCCGAACATCACCTGGAACCTTGTCACGTGATCTAGTAGATAATGGAGGAAATAGGACAATTGATTTGGAAGTTAAGAAGAGAGTTAAGTTGGAAGGTATAGAGTTAGAAAATTTTGAAAAGGAGCGGAAAGAGAAGAATGAATTAATTAGTGTAAAGAAGTATGTTAATAAGTTGTTTTATATGATTTTACTTAATTTTACATTCTTTTAAGGACTGAAGATTCCGACTCGGATGATGATATTGAGATGTCAGTTATTACGAAAGGCCGACATGACATTGTCATAAAGCAAGAAGGTAAAATCCAAGGGGGTTTCTTCAAGGCGACGAAAAAACAATATCCTATGTTTCCTTTCCATGAAGATAAAATTAAAACCGATGATTATGGTGAAATTATAAAGCCCGAAGATTATAAACTTGCAGACGCCATCACTGAGACGGAGGACAATAAAGAAAATGTCGTCATTAAGAAGGAAGAACCCGAGCCAATACCAGAACTGCCTGAAATACCTACAAAATGTATTGTTTTAAACCGAACAGTTCAAGTGAACTGCCAAGTACAGTACATTGATTTTGAGGGACGGTCGGATGGAGAATCTTTACTTAAAATTTTATCACAATTGCGCCCACGTAGATTAGTCATTGTTCGAGGAGATGAGGAAAGCACGAGCACAATTGCTAACTACTGCAAAGAACATGTTGAAAGCAAAATATTTATTCCAAATCGCGGAGAAGTTATTGATGCTACAAGTGAAACACATATATATCAAGTACGGTTAACGGACGCGTTGATCTCACAATTAACATTCCAAAAAGGGAAAGATTCGGAGTTGGCGTGGGTTGATGCGCAGATTGTCCTCCGAGAAAGCCAACCTGACGCTAAACCGATTGCGAGCAACGAAGAAGATGAAGTTGAAGAACAACCAATGGATGTAGATACTGACATGTCGAAGATATTTACTTTAGAACCGTCAACGCAATGTGTTCCACATGACACTGTTTATGTGAATGAGTTGAAACTCTCGGAGTTTAAACAGATTCTATCACGTGCGAACATATCATCGGAATTTTCGGCTGGCGTCTTGTGGTGTTGTAATGGAACAATTGCAATTCGAAAGGTATGTTGTATGGGGCGTTCTTTTTGCGTTTTCATTGTCATCCGAGTATGAGGATGTTCTTTCTATGTTCTCTTATCATTATTCGAATCTAGAGTTAAATGAAAATAGTACTATACATCATTCTCGTCGTTTTCGTGCTACAATGATGTACCAGCAAATGAAACAACGCAAATAGAACGCACCTTTAAATTATTTTTTTACAGTGATTAATGTAATTTTTCTAGATTGACACTGGTAGGATAATTGTGGAAGGCTGCATATCTGAAGATTACTATAGAGTACGGGAACTTCTCTATGAACAATATGCGGTTCTCTAGGTGAAGACTATTTTGTGAATAAATAATTGATAAGAAAGAAAATTAAATATTTCTTTTTTATTATGATAAAGCAGTATATTATTTTGCGTCGTATTACCATACTGAATAAATATTTAAGGAATTTGCAGACTTGGTAATTTTGTATTGTTGTAATTAGTGGCACAAGCATAGATCGTGTTACATTAGCTCATCCAGTTGAAGAATTACGATTGAGGAAATATATTCATAATTGAATATACCGATTTAAGATAAGAAAAGTAATATCTGGCAGATTTGAGTAGATAATCACAAATTCTGAAAGGTATACATTTTATAATCGACACTGAATCATAGTTTTTTCTGTGAATTAAAACTCGCATAAGTTGACTCTACCCAGCCATAAATACATTGGGTATACGCAGCTATTTGATATTTTCTTGTGAATAAATAAGCTCGAGCAAAGCGCGTTTGCGTTCACGTTGCACATCGGCGCGTGTACTACGGTCTCCCCACTACGGGCTGAAAGCATCAAGTAAACTATGCGCACTCCCTGTGCTCCGCCGAGTTCGTTTTCATTCATGCATCCAAATCGGCAGCCCGGCCCATACTTCTCTTAAGCCATCTTAGCTCGGCGCAGTCTCAGCTGCCTAAACGCGCGCTCTCGCAGCCGAGTCAGTGCGGCGCAGTCAACAGTGCTCGCAGTGTTGCTCGCCGTGTTGTGTAAATTTGTGCTGTATGCGCACGGACGCTTTCTGATAAGGTGGAGGGTGCCTAATGCATCGTGCGTTTATTATTGTGTTGTGTGTTTGCACACGGTTTTCACCGACGGATTCCCGGTCGCGCTGCATCTTATTTGCATTGCATCGGCTGGTAACGATTGGAGTGCATCTTGGAAGAAACGAACGATATTTGTACGATTGTTGTCTGTGGCACCGATTAACTTTGCGAGTTTGGTTTGCATAAGGTGAGTCTAAATATAACTGAGAAGTAGCGCCGAGTTTAGCGCGGGTAACATGCGAATTGCATTGAGGACAATGAAATCAATTTTAGTGTGGAGCATCTCCAAGAAGCCGGTGTCGACAAGACGAGAGGAACTTGTTGACAAAGTGTTGATGTAGTCCTAGTAGCAGGTGTTTCATACCACTTCAAATATATAATGCATTCAGACTGTTATTGTTATTATTGCGAAAGTTACGCGGTATGATCAACAGCGTAGGTTGTAATGTATTTTGCATGTATAATCGAATGCACCAAAGAATCATTCGATCCACATGGTCTACGACCTGATATAGACAATTAGGAATTGCTATAAAATTATATCAATCTACTTCAGAGCTCCATCCATAAATCCTATATTTCATAAAGCTATTGATCTCTGGTTGTAATATAATTCCATCATCCGATATCAAATCTCGGCATTATCTCTAGCTCGCAGGGTAATCAACATGTCGTGGTATACCTTATCTGTCATTTATTGTTATTACTGAATAGATTGATTGCGAGCAAATGATCTCGGCCTTTAGCGAGAGGTTCCACATTTTACGTCGATTCAAGTGTCCAACGATTGTTGAACATAATTCTATGTCGATCGCATCAAATTGCTGCTTGCAGGCGTATTCCATAAACTAGAAAAAAGCACTGTCGACACTTTCCAAGGTCGCGATGTGCCGAGCAAGAAATTCAATGCAGGCCGCGGACATCATGTAACAACCTCACCGGAGCAGGTTTCCTCGAGCGCTTGTAATTATTATCCAAGCATGTATTAATAACTCAGTCAGGGTAGCTGAAAACCGATTTTCTATAAACTTCCAGAGTGGCCGCGTACGATTAATTCTACTGCTTTATCAATTGTTTGTAGTTTATCTGTCATTGCATTTAGAATGCTGTCAATAGTGTGTAGTGCATTTTATCTCTATAATGCCAGTGGAGACACGTCAAATTTGAAAAGCATTCTGAGAAATATTAGGAAAACTGGTGCAGTTCCGACCTGCAAACATTGCAAGTTAGTAAGGGTACAGGTCATTGTACCACCACCTTTCCGTACCTTGAGGTTACCTTTTGTGCACCACCTGTGTTACGTTTTTCCATCTACAAAGTGGCTACTTTGGAGATTCTGTGTAAACGTGGTAGGTACTGGGCCAAAGAAAAGAAAGCGTTGGGCTGCACTGGATCTGGGAAGCTGGTGTGGTAGCCACACTCAGGTGGCTGAAGGGGACACGACACACGACTCGAATTGGTTGTGGGCTGGCTGTTGAATGTTATTTGTTGCGAAAAGTATAGTTTTACATGGGTATCAAATATTCGTTGCCCCCATGGCGGCATCATATTCTTGAAGCCCAATCAAACAATGAAGATTGTCTCGTGTACCAGGTGTTCCAGCAATGTTCTCAGGACATTTCAATTATACTGAGTGGATTAGCTAATACGATGATTGGCGCATTAGGTGTGTAATATGTTTATAAATTGATGGGAATAGTTTGAGGTTAGGTCGTCAATGCACTTGCGTGGTTTGTAAAAGAGTTGCAATTTATAGTTATGCGTTTTACATTTGCATTGTTGTACTTGCTCGCGCACCCCACACATTCTGGGAGAGGTTGATAAATTGTGTAAATCGTGTATGTTTTTTGTTTGCACTTAAATTACCATATGCCTCGCGTTTTGTGTGGTGCAAGCTGCAAGCAATGGGTGCCTGTAATCTGATTAATAATTGCTAAGTTGCATTTTCAGCAGTTCAAATCGTTTGATTACTAATTTCCAACATAAACCTATTTATATGAAACTATATAATTTGTTACTCCGAATCCAACTTATCTGGATGTGAGCAAATCAGAGCACTTGTCAGTGCATTTTATAAATTAACCTTTAATTGAAATCACCAATTAAAGCCCTTAATGCGCATAATTGTTAATTCGCTCTTAATAACACTTGAGATCATCTTGCTGATTTAAAAATTATACATTACACCACATGCGATAATTGGATTTAATTTATAAAACCAACATTTACTATGTACAAATGACCATGGCCACCCCTAGCTGTTTCCCAAAACGTAAAATGCCTAATTTGATATTCCACTGCATTTGTGCATGTCCAACATATTTCAACGTTTAATTAAATTAGGCGGTATAATTAACTAATTAGTCCAACATGAAAGATCACCGGACAAGGTCTCCGAATTGAATAAAGCACGTTTTTCGGTGCCGTCACACAACTAAAGCCAGACGCAGGCATAATTGACCGTTGGAGCTTCGGATATTTGAAACGCACATGTCAGCGTTGTGTACTCAAGTTAATTCACCTTTTCATGTTTCCTTTCCTACGTGGTTCTTCGATCTCCACTTGATGCGCCCAGTTTCTCGACGTCATCAATGCGCCAGTCCGACTTTCTGAAAGAAGCGCAGCGATTTTCCAGTCTTCAGCTATACCTACAATCGCTGGGCTTAGCACATATGGAGAGGCATGTGTCGCAAACGTAGTGTGTTCAACACCTGTTGGTACTTTTGCCTTCGACCCAGTATGCTTGCAAACTACATCGAGCACACGTATATCAAATTACAGTTTGTAAATTTCAAGCGCCCTGGAAAGCTAAAACACTTCAAAGTGCAGACTTTTCCCATTTCGAAACATGGGACGTTCAGGGACGTCCTGAAATTGGCAAAGTGTGTTTGGGTTATTAAAGTGGCATAGTTTATTTACGGCCACTGCAACTTTGTGGCCAAAAAATCGTAGGGAAAGTGGAAGAAGCTTGATATAAGCCAAGTCGCGTTTATGACTGGTTTTGTATTCAAAGTAGGCTTCAGGCGTCAGACGACAAGCGGACGGAATAAATGCTCATGGTACTAACTTGAAGGTGTTTTCATTTTGCTTAATACAAGTTCAAACAACGTTTTCGGATGTAAACTGACAATTTGATATTTTTTTAGATGGGGTTGGAGGTATTCGAACCTTTCGACTACCTCGAGGAAGAGGACTTTTACGACTCAAATGTGCCCTCGAAGATGGATTCCAACAATTCGATTGATGGCAGCAAACGACGAGTTACATTCGCTAGCAAGTTGTCTTATTTTGAAAAGGTATGTAGATATATTCCAAGTTGCAATACGTGCTTATCTTGAGTGAATTTAATTACCACAGCTTGGTATGAATCGATTATTGGATTGGGTCAAAATATTAATTCTGCGATAAAAGCTCCTGCGCCTTCATACTCTTATACGCCACATATCAGTTATAAAAAATATCTTAATTTATTCCATCTTAGTTGTTGTTTATTTCTGATCTCTACCTTAGTGTGTCAGTTTCTAGTCAAGTGCGTAGTGCCCATCGAGTTCAATTCAAATGCGCCGTCTATTTATGTTGCTGGATGTGAATATTCCGACAGGGCTTTACTTCGAAAGATACATGGCTACATGGCGCGTTAGCAAATCGTATGTTTACAAAATACACACATTAGATGCGTGTGCTCGCTCATTGATCTTTAGAAGCCTTAATGCTAGGTCTGGCTTGCAGTTAAAAATATCACCCCTCGTCATTTAATGAATTACACCCGAGTGACTGATGACACCCTGTAATTGATTTCAAAATAAGACGGAAATTGAAAAAATTTATATTCATTTGCTATTCGATATGAATTTGTTTGTTGTTAAATTTTCTTACAAACTCTTTCATACTATGACGACTTTCGTGCGGCTGCAATTCGTGGAAATGATGAGATTTGTCTCCGTGAAGGGAAATATGTAATGAAACCTTGGTAACCGATACTGACAGGTATATTGAGAGAGTCGTGGCATTCAGGGGTAATAAGCGTCTTCGAGCGCACTTCCTCTTGGAAATCACCGCCACCATTGCGACGCGCCCGCTCGCAGCGATCTTCCGGTGCTAATTTCCATCGCTTGGTTGCGTCGCCTGATTATCGTCCATTTATTAACTCGCACTGTACAACTGTAAGGGGGAAGAATTACAAAACAAGATAGAAACGGTCAATCCAGTGTGCACTTGAATTTCGGTGTTCAAATCTCTTGCCTTTTTCACTTGAAAGGAACATTCTGGTTGGCACAGGATATCATTATGAAGTATTATTTTGATCCTCCTTCTATATACGACATCTACACCACTATTGGCTACCACTACACTACTTGAAATCAGTTGATCAAATTTTACGTTCGAATTAGGTAGATGTAGTCATGTCATGGTTAGAAATAAACAAGTTCAATCTTACAGTTGTTCAGAACCTTTTGCAATTAGTAATATTAGGCGTTAATAGTTTAATTGTAAGCATCGGTGAGTCGGTTAATGTAGAAAGTTTACGTTAATGGTCGTGTAAGTCATTTGTGTAACATTACGCAACAGGTTCGCCGAGCAGCGTTGACTTGGTGAATGTGGTAATTGTGCCGTGCCGCAGATCGCGATCGCTCATTCATTCGCGTAACTCCCGGCTGCGCGTTCATTCATCGGAGAGGAGAGTTCATGCGATAGAGTTGAGCGGTAGGCAAGGCCGACGTGGTGTACGGACATGTCTACATTTCACACCAATACACTACTCCTGCTGTTTCTGTTTTCTTTCATGTCTGTACTCCTGCTAGGTGATGCAGACTGACCATCAGGTACCAAGGACTTGTTAAATTAATTTGCGCCAATGTTACTATGTATCATATTTTTCTCTTTATTTGAGAAGAATTATAATCGGAATTGAGTTGGTAATACACCTGCGTGGGACCACCTGATCTGTGTCTCTCCAATTTTGCATTTCTAATTATAAATGATTATATTTAAGATTTGTGCTCATTGATGCTGGCTAAAATGGTCCCAAGCTGGTCGTTAATGTGATTTATTCGCCATTTATCAGTCTTTTGATATTTGACTCGTGTGCTCATTGCTACCAGCTCTTGCCACTGATGAAAAATTGCAGTTACTTGGCCGTTCCTAGTTTACCCTAGATGAGATTCATTTGGAGGCGACAACCATGAGACCTCCAAACATGGATACAGGCACCATGTTTCTGAATGCCAAAGCCTACCACAGTTATTCAATGACTTATGCAATTCAGTCCAAGAGAGACATCTTCAAATAAAAATGAGTTTCTTAACATTGAGGTTTAGAGTTTCACTAAAATATAAAATGTCATTAATTTCAATTTGTATCATATTGATATATTTCATCAGTCATAAGTCAAGCTGCAGTAATTTATCTAACGATGAAACAATTCGGATCTTACAAAAACAATACATGTAAACTTTTGCTGTCTTCATCATTATTCACATTGTGCAAATTATGATTTTTCTGGTTGCACTACTTTCTAATTACCAAATCACTCGTTTGGTGAACATAAATATCATCACGTTCATCATGATGACTTGTTTCTATGATTAGTAATTGAGAGTGTATTAAAAAGCGTTCTACTGTCACTTCAATCGTGTCATAATGGGTTAATTGTGTGGAATGAATGGCTAGTGTTAAATGTTTACTTGACCCTATGTGAAGCGTTCAAATTGAAATTAATCTCTACATGTACTTTTGGTTTGCGTATTCCTCGTCTTTACATTTCCAAATCTTATTTTAGGCGAGACGAATAGAGTTCGTATGCTTTCACCTCAAAAAAGCTTTCAGAATTTCCAACTTTGGAGAACTGAAGTGTCTCCGATGGTGGTTCTTGCAGGGTTTGCGACCTGTCGACTCGTAAGCCAACGTGTTGCTCAACGCACCACCCAAATTCTCGCTACACACATACTACAAGTTAAAATCACCCTTTTTCTATATCCAAGATAAGGTAGTAAAATTGAAATGTATCTTTCAATTGCACAATTTTATAGTTATTGCCATTGTTAGAATATTTACCATTTTATAAAAGGTTAAATATTTACACTTTATCTTCTAGTTAGGATATACAATGACAATATGCACACATTCGGGCGTCACATGTTGAACATTCAGTAGCTTAGTGTTTTTAAACGTTGCACTCTTTTCAGCATGTTGCTTACAGAAGAAACACGAACAGTTAGTAGATACTACAATATGGGTGTTTGTAAATCGTGTATTGGAATATTATTAACAACATAAATAATACTTGGAATTATGGAATTGTTATTTAATTAGGAGCTGAATCAATTAAATCTGCTTAGTCTACAACTAATAAAGTCCTGTAAATTTATTAGGAACATTTATTTCAATATGTGATCTTTGCCAGTTTTATCCTAATAGTTACAACTACATCCAGTTTCATACATATAGTGCAGGATTATTATTATTATTATTTCTGCTACTTTTTACCCTAATTTATTCAACAATTTATTGGAATACTCGTGAGGCCAGAAGTACCTATCGAATGTTGTTCCTGTCTCTATGTACTGCTCGTATAATTTGCATCGTGTTTTTATCACGAACGTCTTGCATGATTCTGCAGACGAGGGTAGAACGACGATGATGATGATGATGAAACTCGGAAACAGAGATGCACTCTTCATATCATCCGCGTTAGCTACTTGGTACGTGCTTTTCCACCATTACTGTCCACGAACGATGCTCCTGCTGTCATACGTCTTCCGCTTCAGTTCTTTTTGTTGCAACGAAGCAAACTAAGTGGGACCTCATGATGAGGAGTTGAAGCACGATGGAATCGTATTACGCCGGGCAAGACATCGTTTGATCGTCAATTGAAGCGAAACAGAAGCCGAACTGGATGCTATAATGTGTTACACTTGTGTTTGAAACAAAAGCAAAGCGAGAGTGGTTTTCATTCACTCCAAATTGTGGCATTTTATTTGTATTCAAGTAAAAGTAAGTTTAATTAAATGTCTAAAATTAATGTGTTACTTAAAGAAGCTACGAACTTGTCGTTATCTTAGTTTTCTATATGAGGTTCATTAATGTGCACAGCACAACATCGTCTTTTTTAACGCATTCATAATGCGCTGCACGTATTAGCGTCATTTATAAATTTCCAGCGCGGCGCGTCGGATGCATCCACACCCGCGTGTTGTTCGTTGCTACCGGGCTTGAAAAGCCTCCTGACTGCACCATGCTCATATTCATATTCCTTGTGCGAGTCGAGTAATATATCAATGCGTTGCATCCACGCCGCCGTCCCTCGTCCATTGTGGGACGAAATAAAATTAGGTACGCATTTTATTTTAACTCCGCTGGTATCACTTTGGCTGATGTGTGCGCATGGAATCTTCATTGAAACGAAATGCGTTTTCTTCTTCTGGCGAAGCATTAACGCATTGCTCACACCTCAGTTATTATTATATTTGAAAAATTGAAGAAAACGATGAAAAATTACCACGGCTCCCGTTTCAATGCGCCGGATGTTATGATTTCGAGCTTTTAACTTTGTATAACTTGAAATTACGGCGTGTCACTAGGATCCACCATGAAAAATTGATGTTGCTACCAATCTCTACTCTAGTTGCAAGGATTTGTCATAGTTACATATATTTTTCTTTTATAGTTTAACTTGTTATTGATGATACTGTTGTTGAAGTTACAAACGTACTTGCTTTCTTGACTGCAGAGTTTGTTTAGTTTCTGGTTTCATATTTAAGTCAAATTTGGTTTCAGCTGTATTCTTCTATTGCATAAATTTACACTTTAACAGCAAGTACTACGGTGTATTGCTATATGCGGAGGTGGTTGGCTTATAAGGTCCTGAGGCCACATTAGAATATTTATTATTAAGTCGTTGGCTCGTTTGTAGTCGCGTGGTGATTGTCATTGTCTACGGACGTGCGACTGCATCAGTGTATTCCTCCGAAGTGTTTATTGTCATACAGATAATATTCCGATCATAGCAACTCTGTGTTTGCACTGGGAATTAACGTTTTCACACCAACTGAAATAGAAAAACGTATTTCCGCTACAAATGTTGATTTTTCCCCAGCCGGAAACATTCCTTCTTTCTTAAATCGCTCGACTTCATTTCATTTTCGATACTTAAAATACATCGTTGATTTCACTCCTGGATGCAGCTTTCAAAAAGAATCCTAATGATGTGGAAAAAGCTGAGTCGGTCTTGTTTTTTTCTTGCATCACACAGCGAGACAGTGTGACATTGAGCTGTGATGCGCGAGTCCCAAGACAAGGCAGTCCACACCTGAGTGAAAGAAAGCAAAAACTATTCATTCAGTCTACGGGTCCTCTTGTACGCTATGCGACTTGTCGCGACTTCTTGTGATATAATTATGTATGTTTGGCATCCGGTTGGCGGCGATTGCTGGAAATACGTCGAGCGCGATGCAACTACGTGCATCTATGGCAGGGTCAGATATAATTGTCCACCACTTCCGTTGTTCCTTGATATTGTTGTCAAAGACAGTTTCGGGAGGAGACCATGCTACAGACATACAATCACATTTAGTTTATAATATTAAAGCAGACTTGGATATAGTAAATTTATGTAGACAATGTAAAATTAAATTATAAACTTATTCCTAGCGCCTTTTTTACGGAACATTAAAAATATTAAATGCTCCTTTACAAAGAGGAAAATATAAAGTTGCTAATATTTATTGAAGAAATATTAATGTTAAAACTTTGAGGGTACTTTTGTGCAGTTGCAAAATTAGACAAAACCAAAAAAAAAACGGAGATAAAACTTTTAAGCATTGACTACTACGTTAATTGTTTGCAATTAATGCAGCAGTTACGTGATTCATTGGTTACAAAATGTCAGATATTCATTGTAGTTTTTGATAATTCTGTGACACACATTATTTTATTTTCTAACTATATACTAAGGAAGGTAACAACTTCCTTGAACAAAATATTAAGTGTGAAAGAAAATTTCTTTTAATGCAACTATTACAGCGGCTACCTAACTTGGAGGAATAAGACACTGTAGAAGAAGGCTTCAAATACTAAATAAATATCAATTTCTTATAACATTAGATAAGGGCGGTGTGATGACTGTAAATAGGAGGCATCAAGTCTATATCTTTTTTAGTAGGACTCAGTCACCTAATGTTTAGAAGCTAATGCAATCATAGCAAGTTTGTGGAGTTTTTTCACGCCTGGTTATTATATATAATATTGTATTGCATCCCATTGTATATTTTGCAAGATATAAAAAAGTTTAAATATTATTAATTCTTAGCAAGAATCATTATTGTTATTCTTCAAGCAACAAAATGGCTACACAAAATTATGTAGTATATATTTTCTTACATTTTATATACTTAATCATGGAAATTATTAAGTATGATTTCTTCGTTTACACCATATTAAATTCTAGATATGAAAAATATTGATTCAAAGCAAATATTTACTGCTAAATGTCTGCTACATCATTTCCTTCACATTTAAACTTGAACTTATTGGCCGATATTTCATTCATAGTTTCCTCGATCCTCTGCGACTTGAATTGATAAACTACAAAAAAGAAAGCGAAATTACTTAACACTTACTGATGTTTCCTACTTTAAAATGCCTCCCCCTCCCTCATTTTTTATAATTCAATTCACCATTCAAGATATCATAGGTGATAAGAAGTAATCACACCGAGCAGGAACATATATAATGTTCATTGCGAATCAACTGAGAAGGTTGCGCTCATAAGCTAAAGCCACAATGCACGCGATTATCATGTAAATTGTTTGATCTTGATCACACAATTTGCGTATATTAATAACAACGATGGTGGTTTTCAGTGCGACGATCAGCACGTAGATGCGATGGTGATTCTAAAGCAGGAAGTGCAAGACGATAATGAAGAAGCCCTTGTACCGAAATCAATTGGGTCCATTCAGAAGGTGCCGTCGATTAGTGACCTGTCTGATCCGGAAGCATCCTTAGGTGAGTACCAATTGTTTTTTGTTTTTACCTTTGTTACGATGATTCATGTTTATGTGTATGATGCAATCAAGTTGGCATTGCTATTTTCTCTAAAATGATATAAAAGTCCAACAAATAGGAGGAAGTAATCACATCAGATGCAAATCCGAGGAAGCTGCATCTTAGGCTGGGCTATAGTTGTCAGACTGTGACTCTGAAATTAAATTGCAGCTGATTAATAAATGCAATTCTGATCATGAGACAGCGAGCCGACACCAAACACACCCGCGAATTGTATAATGACATTCATTTGACTGTTGAGATTTGTATTAATCATGATTAGTGTATCTCTTTAATTTCTCAATAACTGAAGAAGCTAAAATTGTGTTAAACTTTAACAAATGAATGATTTGATGTAAGTTTATGCTTACCCTAATGTAGTCATTTATTCGTGAAAATATATCAAATTATCTCTGCGGGCATCGTGAAGTACGTACAGCCTGTGTTTAAATAAGGGACTGGCAATGAGGATGTTACAGTTTATTTCATTGACAACACACTCGTTTCATGAGTTCGTATACATGCAAACACACCAGAAAGCGCTGTAATCATATTACGCCCATCTCGTATGCTGGGTACTTGATGGCAATTAATAATTGGGTCAATAATTTACATTTTTGTTAAATGTTATATACACTTTCAATTGCAGCAGTTAATCGCTTAACACGCGCATATTCATTGGGTTTATATAATTGAGTTTGATATATTCATAAGTATTATCTTGGAAAGTATGTACTCACCCAGAATCAATATTATTATTTCAGTTTATCTTGTTTGAAATATTGAAAATAGACTGGTTGATCGATATGCCCGAATATTGAATGCTGACCGCTGGTAAATTAATCAAATTGTACATACACCTGCCCTGGTAATCTCGATGCTGTAATGATGGCGGAATTTCCAGGTGCAACACAGTTGAAATGCAATTTGCAATTACTTATATCGTATAAGAAGACATTTGCTTTTTTTTCCTTTTTTAATTAAAACAAGTGATGTTATTGGTTTTGATTATTTCGTTCAGCTGGTTGAAATATCGTCAATATTTGTTTGACGGGTATCCATTATAGGCAATTCATTTGACATACAAAGAAAACAAGTGAAGTCGGTTGGTTTCAAGTGCGTTGCCTGTTATTGACATCAAGCGCCCTCTTTTGAAGATGAGACAAACTTTGAGTCTGTCCACAACGTGCGCAGCTAATGCAGATCCCATCGCGGTTAGCGCTACGTGCTGTTTGACTGGTGCTGCCGTTTAAGTCAGTTACTGTGGCACTGTATGGAACTTAATAAATCACTTCAAATTATCGGCTTAGAAAATTAACAATAAAGTTCCGTGTGCGTGTGAGAATGAGTAATAATTTTTTAGAATGATAAAGTTTGTAGATACAGGAAGTTGGTTTTATTTACCTTCTCTAACCTTTTCTACCAATGACATGTCCCGCGGGAAATTAATAAATCGAAGTAGCAGCACATAAATAACGAGCGATATATATTTTTGCTGTCTGCTGAGCGCCACCTGCGCTTCGCTCTTGATTTGGCATTCCACGCTGCGTGAATTCTTCCTTCTTCTCACTGAGTTCCGTGGCGCCGGCAGCTGAACTAACCTACCTTCACGCAAATGCGAAGCAAAGAAATGAACAACAGAGTAATCTCTACATATTCTCATTCATAGCCTTTGGATTAGCATGAGATTTCAGCTTTGTATTTAATAAGGTGGTACATGAAGTTGGTCGATTTGTGTTTTGTTTGCCAGGATGGGCTGCTGGGTACCAACTAGGATGTGTGTATGAAGCATTGCAATGGGAGGGACATGCGAGAGAGTCAATTGATACTTTTATTATTAAATAGAGCCGGAGGCTAGATTTTATTGCCGGTCGTTGGCCTTTATCCGTGCCCTACGGCCGAATATGCTAAATACTAGCTGGCGATGCGCTAGTGCAACATTATCTTTAGTCGCGGATGAATTTACGATGCTAGGTGTTTTATGTACGCACATTTTACCAGTGCAGCATGATGTGTCGCCTTAAATGGTTTACAGCTCAAACAAGTTGATATCATTATCTTGGCGTAATTGTCACAATATGATAATGACCGACATCTTCAAGTACAACTTAATTGCGCATTTACTATGCAGAGATATTAAAGCACGTATTATCAATGTTTTTCCATGAAGAGCCGAGCCGTACATCGTCTTCTTGGCCAATTGGAGTTGGAGGATAGTTTGTATTGTTATGTTATGCTAGTAGCGTTATTATACGATTTCTTGTTTATCTGTCTAATGTCTAGTGCTACAGTACCGATAAGCCATTGTTTATTAAAGATGTCACTTGGAGGACTGCATGTGGTTGATTTGGTCCTCAGTGTAAACTCAGCCACGGCCAAAGCGAGCGAGGCGAGCGGAAGAAGACTATAAAGTTTTAAATTGGTCGTAGTGGGGCAACCATATGCGTATGATCATGGCGAAGTGTCGTCACATCCGGTTGGTGTGACACCACAATCCCGCTGTTGGTGGTGGAGAGCCTGGGCGCTAGGAATAAAACTAATTAAAATTGAGAACATTTCAAAATAAGCCAGCAAGCAAGATTGGCGCTGCTTAATTGAAATAGGTTTCGTATTTATTTGCTTCCTTTTGCTGTTGCCATTTAATGCATCCCTATTTCTTGTATTGCTTTTGTTCAGTGCTGCGGCCTTTTATTTTGTTTTAATCCTCTGGCATTTCCGAATGAAAGGAGAAAAGCTCACCGGCAGTGAGTGTGATTGCAACAAGATTGGCACAACACGGGAAGCTATTAATCGTGTGTTGAACTATTGTCTAAAGTGGACATTTCTTAATGGCCACCCGGTTGCGTTTGAGCGCAGGAAGCAGAAACTATCAATTATTTATTTTTCTTGCTTATTGAATAATATTGTTATAATTATTACCGCGGCGCGGATTACCGTTAGCATAAACTCGAACAACTCGTTTCGTCGGGGCGTCGTCCATCGTTTTCGAACATTTCGACGCGCTTTTCATTTCGTTTGTATTCAATTAACAGCGCCATTAGCCTTTGTTTGAGTTGCACCGCTAACGAACAACGCACATGCACGACGCAGGCTTGCGATTCATGAACGTATTTTTAATTAATTCCTTATCGTGCGTTTCAATCAACGTCGTAATCGATGAATCTATTGCCGGACAGTTGGCGGCTCATCAATGCGTTGCGTGGCAATTCGTGATAGACGCGGTGCTGCGCCATTGGGGCCGTCCTGATGCTGGGTTATTAGCGTGTCGTGACTTTTGATATCATAAAGATGTACGCTTTTTTTACGGGAGCGCCCCCCTGCGGAAGCGGCTCGCCGCCAAGTTGGCTTGTTGAGCCTTAGGTGCAACAGGTTGTGACGTCATGCGGGGCCACGCGACCGCTCCATTCATAACCACAACGCCTGCAGCGTCCATCTCATTATGTACACGTTAAACTTGCTTCAACCTGCTTCTATCAGCGACTGTAGTATTTTTATTTCGGTTTGGATTTCCTTATCCGGCGCTTGGCGCTTAGCGAAGATTACAAATGCTTATTACTACATTAAGTTGATTAAAGCTTTCCAAAATGTGAAACAGAGTGTAAGCCATAATGAAGAAAAGATCGGAAAGTTCAATTAGTAAGACAAAAATCGACTTTATTAGTCAACAAGCAAAGTGAGTAAACAATATTTTAGAGGAATGATTTGTGACTTTTTAACTGTTCACGTTACATCCATAGATATCGGTTTTTTTTAGTTAATTTCGGTGTCTACAAAGAAAAATTTTAAACATTTCGTATCAAGTGAATAGAGCAGGTTAGGTATGGCGTAAAATTTAATTTCAAGATATTTCAATGTCAAAACATTTCATCTGTTTTGACTGAAAGTCCACTTAGTTTATAATTTATTGACATCTCAAATAGAGTTTGACTAGATTTAAATGCATACTACTACTATATCTACTACTCGCCAATTAATAAAAATACTTTTTTATTTTAATATTACTCATAACACGCCTGCCTTCCTTCCAACTTGTCCTTGATATTGAAGTTAATTATCCGTGATACGTTGTACGCTGCTAGTTCAGGGTTAGGTTTCCAATAGTACATGATTCTCTCCTGCTGTACGCATCAGCCTAAGGTAGGCAATGTTATGATTTATCTCCGTTGTTTGTCCGTAGCGATACATCGTTGTCTTCACATTTGTTAACGCGTGGAACTCCTGAATAATAATATTACCAAGTATTATGCCATTCCAGGCATATTGATAAAGCGAGATTTTATTTAAATGAGTGCACGTCGAGTGCATACTATCGATACATCGTAAGTATAGTGTGTGCTCGCTCCTGAAACCGAACTGGAAATTTTAGATACACAGGCGTGTGACAGCGTGGTGCTTGTTTTTTTCTCACGAGAGATGTGCCAACATCTCAGCGATTATTCATGTATTGAACTTTGTGCTTGATCTGAAAGCATTTAATTAAAAGGAACGAAACGAGTATGTGTGGTTAGAGCCAAGTTGTGAGGGAATGTTTTATTTGGAATCATGTTCAAGATGAATTGCTAAATGTATCATGTTCGCATTAGAATAATTCGAATAGTCATTTTTCCTAGGTTAAGACAGGACTGGTTGAGCTGCTTCAAGACGTATGAATTTATGGATTTGCTCAAAGAGTTGTTGGCGTATAGTGTAATTCACAGAATGGACAAAATATCACTTGTAGACGAGTTAAGTAATTGTAAATGGACATGTAGTGGATGTACGATTAGCAGATACATCGACCTTGTTTCACAGTCGCGTATTCAAATTAATATCAATTATTTCTTGCCATGTTTCCTAGCCATTGGTAACCAGCAAGAGCATGTCGAGTAATGCCCCAAACCGAAAACCTGAATGAAATCAAGTGAAAGTTCAGCTTCAATGGCACCATCAAAATAAGCTGAAACCAAATTAAAAGAAGGCCTCCGTTTAAGAAACAGGTTCTCGCTTTGTATCGTGCATGCCCAATTCTCTTAATTGGGATTAAAACAAAGTCAGTGCTACGCAATCTGCAATCAGCAATCAAACTCCGCAGATCCTTTATTAATTGTCACACTCAAAAAAGTGGAGTCGCACGGTTTTGTGGAGCAATTACCCTGGGAATATATGTAAGTGGGCAGAAGGGAAGGACCCGCCGAAAAACAGAAACACGATCCGAGTGCGTGCTGTTAGGTCGGGTGTGTGATAGTGTGTGTGTGTGTGAGTGTGCAAGTGACGTAAATTAAGCAAACAAACGCAAACCTGCGCGCGTTTGTGGTAGTTGTGGATGAGCATATTAATAAATTTAATCGGCCGTTTCCCACGATCCATGAATGAACGTCGCATAAACGGTGCGGCGGTCGGCGGCGATACCTGTTCCGCGCGCGCGAGAGAGGTCAGTATACCTGCCACCATTTCGCTGCGGCCTGCACTGCCGTAATCGCCGCGAGTGATGAATTAAGCAGGCAGGAAATCTGTGTCGGCCTCTGTGCAGGAAACCAATCACCCACTACTCGCGGAACGCATCGAACCATTGATCAGCGTAGGATTGTAGCAAAATGTGCTGGACGAGGAGTAAAAGACATAACCTTAGCTTTACTATTTTGATTTGGATCAATGCAATGATATTTATTGTTTCTTGTTTTTGTGTAATCAAAATAATATAGGTTTCCTACTATAATCATCAGCTGAATAAATAACTACTAAACTAAGCCGTTGACCATAATTGGCGTGGAATTATTGTTATATTTGATAATTGCATTATAAAATTGTAAAATAAAATAACAGGCTGGTAAGAAACCAATAAAGAATTTTTTGGGTTTCAGCAGAATTGTAAATCATAGATAGAAGAACAGTTTACTTACTTATACAGAATCAGATTAATGGTTGTCAAATAAAACGTCACTCAAATGACAATATTTTAAATAGATGGCGCCCTCTTATATTCTAAAAATTGCTGTAGAGGTATACAGGGAGGCTAGGAGAGACAGCCTCGCTTCATTTCCTAATCTAAAACAAGGTCTTGATTTTTGACATTAATTGAAGAATGCAATAAAATTATAGATGAAGTATTGTGCTTTGGCAACATTGTAACCATTTTTTTTTTTAGCAAAACTTTCGACTGTCCATCTTAGTTACCAAAAATAGAAAGCCGATTAATTTTCTTTTTTTATTATTGATCTCTATTCCTAGTTTATGTTGCTCCGTCAATTTCATCTGAGTGTAAATAATAATAATCTACATTTCACTTTGTACTACACGCTCATGTGTTGGAAATCGTGGATAATTACAAATTATGCTTCTACTTCTTCGTACAGAACACACCGGCAGCGAAGGAGTTGCTTGGCTAAGTCGGTAGGAGTTACCGATATACAAACCATTTTTCATTCATCTTCTGTGGTCTAAAGATAGAAGTTACGATATCAATGCCGTTAGTATTTTGTACCTACAATCTCGAAACTGCGGAAATGGTCGATGTTGGAAATATTGCAAGGCAGGCAACCTACAATGATTAAAAAGCAGATTAATTATTAATTCGCCAAGTGTTAATGTCACCTCACAATCTCTGGAAGGAAGTGCTAAGCATTAATATAACAATTAAAACAAGCTTCAATTAAATTAACACACAAGTTGTATAATTATTGAGCGACGAAGCTGTACGTGTATAAAATTAGTTTTTAATAACAGAAATTTCAACGCATTGATCATTTGAAGCTTGTCCAGTGGACTAGTACCAGTTTAATCACCACGATGTACCAAGCGAATGCAGTAGGTGCAATCTGATGTTGTATTAGTTGGGCAGAAGATTACCAACTGGGATTAGTTTTCGGTGGAAGTGTGTGCAAGACGATTAACCTCCACTGCTGGCGAGCAAGAAAGCAAACATCATAACTCGGCGGACGTTTATTATAACACACACGCCATTCGCATCTACGTGCTGTGCTACGCCAAAGTGTATATTATTAAGAGTCCGAGATGGATTATCTCTAATTATAATTGGATGTTGTTCGCTGCGGCCAACTCCAGCGCGTCTAATGCCGACCTCTTGCTCCAGCTCTTCGCAGGTTGATTCGTACTGGACGAACGTAAAATCGTATTTCATTCAAAGTCGTAGCTCTTGTCCTTTGCCGTTGCTCGTCTCGCTTGTTTCTAGCGAGCGTTTACTGCCTCGATGCTAGTAGCGTAATTAGTTCGGCCGTGCATAACTACTGTGCGCTTGATTTAAGATACCAATTTCTTCTTGCTGGATCTTGTAAATTTCTCGTATGGCTTTGGAGTGTATGGCGTGCTTTTATTGCGCGCGGAGGACCTGTGCTGGTGGATGCGCGGAGCGAGCGCTAATGAACCAGGAACTCTGCGCAGGAGATCCTGCTACCTGGTTTACGGCATGTCCGTCGATTGAGCGAGAATTAATTACGAAGCATTTGCGCGAAGTCGGCGTATAAAATACTATTTACGACTGCAATAAAATTATTAATTTTATGCATGTGGAGTTATTTTAACACCTTTAATGTCCTCATTAAAAAATTTACAATAAATTGTTGTAAAATGTTTGCAAAATGGGATTTATCAAATTATAATAAACATATATAAGCATTTATACACTATATAGAGGAAGGAAATTAGAAATGTGCGATGTGACGAAGGACGACGAAGAATGGCAACTGGCGTAAAATGTATTTGACATAGTAGTGTGGTTATGTTAAGAATTTTATTGAATTGTGTATGATATAAAAGATATCTACTTCTATTGGAAATTAAGTAGACTATAATTTTTCTTGTGGAATAGAGGATATTAGTAAGTAGTTTGCTTTGTAGTCAGTTGAGTGTAGTTTTATATTACATGAAATATAATTGAACAGATTTGTTACGTGTAGAGTATCTCCCAATATTTTGTGTTTTACTGTTTCGTTGATCTTGGTTACGAAGTGTCTGATATTCATTGTATTCATATGACTTTACTTTGACATATATTGAATATTTTATGTTGTCAAAATTGAAGAAGGAAGTATGCCGAAAACGTGTACAATACTAATCTAGGAGTTTGATGAAACAAATAAACATATGCAACTTGTTAGT
>JAODGC010028825.1:0-31813 GCA_027574925.1 Ecitoglossa quadriceps | reverse complement strand
GAAGTTGATCTTACCTCAACCTCTAAGATATGCTCACAGTTAAAATGCATTTCAAACATTTATTACGTGCTTGATTTGTTCACTAATTAAATAGCGCTACCGCATGTCTCTCTTGCCCTGGAATGTCTTTAATGTTCAACTTTCTGCGTCTTATCAGCATCTCAACACCGCAGCAGCATCGAGAATACGTCAACAACATCAAAGCATATGAAATCATCGCGCATTGATAATTACGAGCAGGTGAGCCTAATAAGAAGTGTCGTGATTACGCAACGAACATTGCTGGAATGGTAGAGTTGGAACGTTCATAATGATTTGTCCTACTTCAGCTGAAATGGTCTCAATTGGTTTATCAGATTTAATTCAATTGGAGCTTGCACCTTTCACCAGATACATTTCAGGCGGGTTGGCTTTGACGAAATTGGTAAATTTTCGTAAACGTCATTGTTGCTTCGAATGTAAAATACCTGCAGAAGGCGCAGAGGCCCATTCGAGGGGCCGCCTTGTCATGCACCGCTGCCCAGCCGCGCACAGTCGTTGATTGTGTGTGTGTATTCATTTGGGTTGTAATGGTTATTGCATGTAAATACAATAACAATGAGGTCGGCTTGACTCGTCTGGCTATTGCGAGTCAAAGTTAAAGGCTACTTTATGGATTGGGACTTGGAATAGGATTAAGTCTTAATTGGTTCTCGTCCATGTTGGAGCAAATTCATCGTATCTATACATCTTTATTCGCACAACTGTTGGGTAAATATTTACACAGCACCCAATCAAACACATTGCTTTCACTTGTCCCGCTTGATTTACCTTTAATATCGTCTGTTAACGTGTTAACGTCGTCTTATCGTGAAATTATTGTCAATCTACTTTTCTCGTTATAGTGATGTTTTATGCCAGCTTTTATGGTGCTCTGCGTGATTGATAAACTGTTTTTACGACGCGTGTTAAAGCGAAAGGAAGTGCTGCACTTAGTAAACACTTTGAGGAGAGCTTAACACCCTGTGTATGATGGGGGATTACACATATACTGGTGCTTGTTCACCTTATTAAGACTAGTGCATATCTGCTGGGGAGCAGCAACTATTTCATTTGCAATTCAAATGGATCGCACCTGCGTGTTAATTCTTCCCATGCATTTGATGGTCTTTTCATTTCATGTTTACGAATTTACACGCCAGTGGTTCCAAGTGTTTTAATGTCGACATTAATGCAGTTTGGTTGTGAATTTTTGGATGTCTACCTACACTTACTTAGCCGACTACTAACCTCCTCATGAAATTGATGTGGTGCCATCTATTTCGGTTGCTAAACTAAAGGTACTAGACTCGTTTGCAAATCAAAGATCAAAGAGAGGGTTCAAGGGTGAGAAGTAATAAAGTTGGGCGTGAGGATCAATTGCGTTGTGTGCGGCAGCATTTAATTAGCAAATCGACGCAAAGAATGAGCGTGATCACTTTGCACTGAGGCGTTGAGAGGGAATTAAGCCCTCGAGGATTCCCATTCGCGAACCCTCTTTTACTTACATACCACGTGCCTCCTCATTCGTTTTAAGCTATTGAAGTCAGAAAGAAACTATTTAGCACTGCTTAACGTAAGGACTAATGGTGTTTACAGAGGATGCGCTTCTAACGGAATGAAGGATTGCCACTGATGGTTATTTCAAATGTATTAATTTGCACTAACACGACGCTTGTAGCATTATTGATTATTTCCTGCAATTCGCTGGAGACCTGTAATTTTATGCTTTGTGTAAAATGATACCAAGATGATATAAAGCATTCGGATACATGATGGAAATGTGATTTGTAATTTCCTAGAATTAAAGCTTGACTTTACAGAGCTCTGAAAGAACATGAAAACGTTTTGCTTTTACTTGGGACCGGATGGAGTATAATTAAAACAAGGACGAAAATGGCATTGTTTGGGAATGCCAAAGTATTTATTGTGGTAATTAGTTGTGGCTGTGTGGGGTTATCATCAATGTAGTCATTTTATTGGATCAGAGGTACTTAATTTGTATAATTACTGCTTTACGAAATATTAGGCATGTAAATTCCAAAAGGGTTGTAAAAATTGCTTTATTTAATCAAGTCATAAAATACCACAGTAAACTTAAATTAATTGATGAAATTATGAGGAACCAAATTTGCCATAAATCCACGCTTTAAGTGTTTTCTAAAGTAAACGTGCTTAAAAATTAACATTGTGCTGTGCATTCAATTTATGCTGAATACTTAATTCTAATTTCATCTTCTAACATTATGCTTCGTTGCTCTATTCGGCCAGCACAAAGCTCTAGTTTGCCCATATGTAATCAAGACTATATGTGCTGCATAAAAAAATTCTAATGTTATTTCAAGTTGCAACTTAAAAAGAAATTTTCGACATTAATGATCACAAAATGTGAATGCGCAATCATCACACATCGCATCGCGCTCATAGGTGCAGTGCAGTCAATCCAGCTATGTTTTGTGAATGAACTTTCTCGATGTTGATAGTAGAATGGACGCTCGTAAGTTGTAAGCGCAGCCAGCACAACATGCGAGTTTTTCTCCTCTCCGCAAGGAGACGGAAACGGAAAATAGACGAAATAATTACGTCATATACGTGAGTTTGTAATGAGGCACATCCTCTCGCGTTTTCTCAACACAGCCGCGCTGCAGATCAACTCAGAGCATTTCGTCTGACCAGTTTACTTTTATATCCTCTCGAATTCGAGATTTGTTCGTTTTACGAAAACGCACGCCACGCACTTATTAATATGTAACAAAATCCGGAGAACTCTGGCCATTAGCGTTGAAGTGATATCGAAAAAGAAAGGAACACAGAAAACACACTTCCTGTCTTTCGAAGGTGCGCACTTGTGATAATCATTGACACGCGCTGTTTATTCAATCCTTGTTCATTTATTAACGCATCCATTTGCAGCCGCGAGGACAATCGGAGCGGACGCGATCTGTTAAATTGTCTTGCGCAAAGAAAAACGTCAAGAATGAATGGGCGACAGGACACAGATTATAGCTTAATTATCACTGCTCGTTTCTATTAATTGTCCCGCCGATGAAATGATTATATTCATCGAGGTTTATCGAAGGCGTGCACGCACGCGCTCCTCTGACTCTTCTTGTGGCTGGTGGTCCAGTTCCAGCCACGGGAAGAGTCCCCAGTTGCTATTATTGCAAATCCACTGCCATTCGAAGCATGTCATTAACTGCATTAGAACATGAAGTTGTTGTTTTTTTTTTTAGATCTAAATTAAGCAAATGTACTCTGATACAATCGATGGCAATCGATACAATCGATTTCAACTTAATGTCTCTTGGTAGTACTTGCTGCTTTAACCTCAATTTTTCAGCGTGTCTTCATGTGGCTTGTAGTTAATTCCACGCGCACCGGATGTGGGAGATCTGCATTGAACAGGAAAAAGGTTTGAATATTGTCAACGATTTCAAGCCGAAACGAGCACACGATAGCGTGCTACGAGACGGGTCATCAAGCACCAGAGTGTTTAATAACAATTATCGCGCTTGTAACAAGCTCCATATCAGAAAAAAATGTAATCAACAATGGGTACTGCAGTTCCTTCCATTGTACCACCTTGCAGTAGACACAAGAAAATGCAATCATGACTTTTTGCCTTCTCCTTGCAATGCTTTCTGTGTCTAATTGTCATTCCACCCAGAAAAGCCCTGAAGTCGTGCAACAATTCAATTTCAACTTTATCGGTTGCTAATTGGTTCGCCTTTCTCGTATGCATGTGCTGGTTTTATGGAGGGATAATTACACGAAATAAAGTCGCAATCTCCACTGTTTTACGTGGTCTCAAACGTATTTTATGTGAGCTTTAGCTTTTAATCGCTGAAGGATTTTATTGTCTGCGCGCGGAGCATTTATTTCGTTGAATTTATCTGCATGGTATTCGAATTGTATTAGGTGTCTTATATCAAGTTTATGTCGATTGCTTCAATGGGGGTAACTCTAATGGTCGACTCGGGTCAGAGTCGAATACAAGTGGAGCACGTAAGTACAATGTTGTTTGGTGTCACAGTCCAGGTCAGGGCTAGTGGCTTATGAATATTCACTATACGGATAATTATATTATGTGTAGATTAGGTGGAGTTGTTTCTATGCAATGACAAACAAAGCTGGTAATGTATTTAACTTTAGAACCAAATTCGAGGCGACCCTAGAGAGACTTGCCCACGATAGCGTTTCGAATGGATTACTATTTGACGCCATGTCGTTTTTATTCAGTTTGCTGATTTACACTTTGAGGTGGTCCGGGTGTTTCATTAGCGTGCGATTTATTTTCAGCTTGGCTTTTTGTTGCTCCACTTATTCGCTTATTAGACATTTACGTTTATACAATTGAGGGTTAAATGAAGAAGAAATTGTATTTTGCTTCTAACCTATACTTTGAGGACATCCTGAATTAAATTGTTTGATGTCCTATTACCCATCTTGATATTCATTTATTTGTTGGAATATAAACGACGAATTGCAATCACGCGCCAATTTGGTATGACAATTGCACGTGGAAAGATAATGAAGACAGCAATTGAAAGTTAACAAAATCTTTGACTGGCTTATTGTGTTCTGTATAGATGGCGACAGTCACCATGGTATCAATACTAATTTAACCTCAATTATGTTTAATAAGATTGAGAACAATCTAGGTTTGGTCAATGTTCATCAGTTTTCTTCTTTGTAGATTGTTATGCGAATAGAAATATTTTGGGTTCCTATGTGGATCATTTTTGATGCGTCGTGTTTTCCCATTTTATGTTGTTTATCGCAATTGTAAGAAGAGTTATCAGCATTTAAGCAATCAACACATGTGTAGGAGTTGTTTGGTTGAGAGCGTCGCAATGGAATAGGAGAAATAGGAATAAGAGGATATTGTAGTGTACCCCAAACTATCTGGAAAGAAAGAGAACACGCACGATGAGTATAGCTGTATGCGGCCAGGCTTGACGTCAGAACGGAAGTTGTTCATCACTCTTCGCGGGACTCAGAATACGTTTTGTATGAGCAGTAGCGCATACTAGTGCTATATTCATGTGCAAACCACACCATTCTAGTCATATTTTCACGACACCATCCAACATTTAGGTCAATAATAACTTATTAAATTACTCATCTGAATGTGAACGAAAACATCTCAAGGATCATGCAATATCAACATTGATGATGATCGATCCTATGGTGTGCAGAGTGCTTAATTTTCAGATAGTTGAAATGGTTTTTCAAAACGTCCAACATTTAGGGCTTTCTCTATCGTTTGAGGTTTTTATCGTTTCATTCAAAATTATTGCTTTGGACAAGATGTTTTCTTGGCCAATATTTGCGCTCGGCCTTTTTTTCTTGAAAGCTGTGAGGTTGTGACAATGTTTGTGATTCTGTGGGCACTTTTAATGCTCGTATGTTTGATGACAAATATGTACCAGATTTTCACATTTGAGGACTCAATATTGACGTCTTAAATAGTAACAGAACGTCATCGATATTCATCTTCTTTTGTCCTTTTTGTCGTCATATTTGTCATATAGCTTTCTGAAGTGTTACACAATTGCTGGGCCGTTGAAGTTACCTTCACTGGGCGTTTGTTAAATGACTAAGATTATGAAATTAATTAACGTAATCGACTGGTTTTATGTAAACTAATCGCTTCCAAGCTTTTTTTTCCCAACGTTTCTCAGCACAAGAGAGTGGTCAGATCGAAAGGAAATTATCATAGATTAAGATAAACCTGTAAACGAGCCGGTGCAAGTCGACTCTCGAAAATCTCTGCAGTGATTTCTTCATTATGTGTACTCCTCGCATCTTCCAATCTTTGTGCATTAAACGATTTAGAAAAGCTTACAGGTTTTGGTCGTAGGTATGAGGAGCCAGAAAGAATGCAAGACGATGCGGTCGTTTCGGGTGGGGAATGTGTGTCAATGGTAGAGAGTGTGCGTTGAGTAAACTTTGGTGCGAGGGTGTTCTCGACCGGATACGACGGAACTCACCCCAGACGTACCAGGCCAACGGAAGTAACGTAATACTGCGTGTACGACCATGAACGCGCCAGAAAAAGACGTTGCTCAGTCTGATGCCCTCGCGTGGAAGCCTCCCTTCCAATGAACGCGCGATTTGGCATTCCAGATGCTTCAAGGCTAACGCAAACAGAAGCTATACTTGCGTGGTAGACGAAGAAAAACCCACTATCGAGACACATTTATTTATTTTATCGCAAAACCTCAAGCGATGTAGTAAAAAAGAAGTTGGCAAGTATGAGTTATACCGTGCTTTGGTACCTTTCGCAGACCATGCAGGTGGATGGATTAGTGTAGGTGCACAATGAGGGGTCCGTTCCATTGATAACATTCGACAATAGATTTACTACGCGAAGAGTAGAGTTTCCACTACGAATCTTCCACTACCACCACCATCACCACAACCAAACAAGGCGATTCTGTACCGGTTACAACTCGCCACTTGAGAGTTACAGGGAATTATGATCTGCCTGCGCCTACCTACTGCGAAGGTAGGAAACTAGAGGTAATAAATTCATAAATTACTTCCGATTATCGGCAAGTGTTCGGTAATATCATTAGAGGTGGATGCTTGTAAATGCAGATGGTACGGATAAATATAAATCACGGCCGGAAGTGCAAGTAGGTAAAAATTGGCGAATCAAGTATCTGAGAGTTGTTGGTAACCATAGCAGAGAAGTGGGATGAATTTACTCGTAGACAAGATGTTGTGATTTAGAATCAGGTATAACGCCTGTAATCTATGTTCGCACATCCGAACCATTGAAGATGTACGATTATGTTCAACTTGTCATCGCAGAAATGTTGTTTAATTCACTCCAAATATATGCAGAATGTGATAAGACATAAAGTTGTGCAGTTTCTCCAGTTGAAAGATGATGCAAACGGTCATTCTAGTTCTCACGACACGTTAGCGAGTCCGTGGCGAGTGCTCCGTTGAAATCGCCCGCCGCACGCATACGCACGCAGCCGCCAATGTCGGGCGGTCGGCGGCCAACGCGCCGGCACATTACTACGTACCCCGACCGAAGAGGCCATTCATTCATAACTAGGAGCGCGCTGGCCGAGTGGGGGGAAGCGGCCGCTTGCGAGCAGCCACACGCTGTTCAAACCTTGCCAAGCACAGGTGCGCGCGCTCTTCCGAAGTTTCCGAACGGCGAGAGCGCTCCGACGCGGACTCAGAATTACACCAACTCTCCGCCGGGCTTCTTTGTTCGTCCGTGCGCCGCCGTACGATATTTACGAATTTCGCGTGGACGACGCAGTGCAGTGACACTCTGGGCGATTTGTGATCAACTGGGAACAAGTGAGAAAACCTTAGGGACACATGCAATAAGGAGTAGTGCGTGCGGTCTGCTTGATTTGGTGCGGATTGTGGTTGGTGTCGTCTGTCATGACAAGGTTGTAACAATTTATCTCGCAATGGAATAATGCTGCGCGCATCAGCAGTGATGATGATGATGATGATGAACTGAGTGCCCTCCTCGCGCGTGATCGCTTATGCGATTCTCGGTGCCCTCTGCGAGCCGCCGCCACGTGTTGTAATTACTGCAATATTTATTCCACACACGCACACCATCTCACACGCGCCGCCTCCCAGCGCGAGATCATTCATGTGTCCTAATGCGAGTGCCGAGTCGCAATTCGTTCAGCACTAATTATCTAGTCACACACACACATGTATATTGATTCAGTGGGACCCTATACCGGGATGGGAATAAAAACAATGAAAGCGTTTACTAGACAAAAAGGTAAGAATCACTGCACCATTACAACTTGTAGGATGAGAGGCAATAAATTATCTCATGCATCAAGTATATTACCTAATTACTTCTGTGATTCAAAGATTTCGTTTGGACCTAATTGACTGTAATTGATTATTTCAATTGTCAAAATCACTTGTTAACGCAAAGAATGCCGGCCACAGGGGGGTATTAATTATATGGTCGAGACAGTGGGACGTGCGTTTGGACAAATCAACAAGGCGAACAGCAAGCATACGTAATTAAGAAGAATATATTTTTTAATAGAATAATTTGAAGCGTTAAATATTACTTCCGGCGTGACGGCGTTAATAACTGCAATAGGAATGGACTTGGTGCTACTGTAACTAACATTTACAAATGTGTTTGCTACACATTTACATTATATTATGTTATAAATAATTAATGTTTTCTTCTGAATTTTATCAGATCAGTCTTGTGAGATTGCAATAATATTAAAGCTAATGGGTATCGAATTTTGCTTCGTCGACAATAATTACCTAACCTAACACAACAACGAATTGAGTAGATTGGGATTAAAAGTAATTCCTAAATTGTTGTTTAGTTAATGAAAATATCAGTACAGGATAAAACTCATACAGGTCTAATTGAATTTTTCCAAATCAAATAGACGTGGAATAAATCAGTTGGTTTATCAAATAACACCATACTTCATTCAAATACCAATCAGCTTTGAATGGTTGGAATAGTTGGTGGTAAGTCCTCCTCTTAAATAAATTAGGATCTCCATCATCGAATTATGCTTGGCTGGATGGACATGCACTAAGCTAACAAGAAAATAGAAACACAACAAATTAGAAACAGACTAATTTATTTCAATCAAGTGTAATTAGTACGCAGCCTCAAAAGAAATTGAGCTGGAATGAAAACGAATTTGAGACAACAATTACATTGGTATTGGCTAATGCCGTCCTACACCACTTGTTGTATTTGGGCAAACTAACGAAGTTAAGTAAGTGGCCGATATGGTGAAGGGTGGCATCTCCGCTCCAGTGAGAATTACTGAAAGTGATTGTTAGCTTGGTGGTAGGTTCTGAAATTGCTTGTTATTGCTGAGGCGTCATTCGGAAGCTGTGCGTCTAAAAACGCGGAAAACTACTTGGCAAGAAGAGATAATTTGTGAAAAGGACCGGCGAAGGTTATTAACGACTGGACTACCCGTATGTACTTAACGCTGCGCCGCCGCTCGCGCGAGAGTTCCAACTAAAAGCAATCGTGAACGCGCCTGCGAGCTTTTGCTGTTCAAGAGACCACAGCGTCTAATTGAGGCGAAATCTTTTGTGATTTAATTTTGACGCTGGCTACTTCATTGTGTCGTAAAAAATCCATTATTCCGAGTGTAAATCTTGAATAATTTTATTATGATATAATAGTTGGGAAGTTTATTGCTCTTGGGGCACAATTAAGCCTCTTAGAACGATTCAGAGAGAATCGACATCGATCTGATTTCGTATAGTCCACGATAAATCTATTTGATTTTGCTCTCAAGTATCGACCTGTTGAGTGCTTCAATTTGCACGCATTTCCGGTCGCCTCGTTTCTTTCAATTTCAGTTACTTTCTGTTCATTAGCGACCAACACATAAAAGCAGTGTCCTGAAAGCGTTCAAGTTGCAAAGTTGCGAGCTCGCACGACCAATTTCATAAGCTGAAAGCCCATGTCAAGCTCGTGGTCGCGTGTATGCGCACAAGGAAGTCGCGAGTTTGTTCTTCAACATGCGCGTACACTAATTGCGCGCACGTAACCGCTACACTTTAGCGTAATAACCGCAAAACGTTGTGCACCGACCGCCCTGCCCACAGGTGGTGAGCGTAATGCGCTCAGACGCATGCATGCGCACGTAGATCTCGAATTTAATTAATGCCACCTCCGCGCATTGCACACCGCAGGCACATCCAAACAATGCCCCATTCAATGAAGGCAGCAGAAGTGAAGAAAAAACCAACAACGCGCCACCACCTGCGTGGTGAAATACCGACACCTTGGCGCACTCACGACTTGCTCTCCTGCGGTAAGCAACAAGTCACTACTTAACTGAAGACGTCTAAATTAGCGAGCGCAGGCAGGCAGGCAGGTCGTACGAAGGACCGTGCACATGCAGTCGATTCATTCAGTACTTGACGCTGTTAGGCAATATTATACTGCAACGGTCTATTAGCTGATGGCGGAGCCGGAGCGCGCCCAGCTTGTTAAAGATGACTTGCTATCTGGCATCACCTGCTCGTCGCGGATATTCCTCTATTTCTTCGCGCATGCATAAATAGATAATTGAATGTCCGATAAAGGACGCGAGGACGAAAATGAATTATTTATGCTATGCGCGCGCCGCGTAATGAAAGCATGTGCAGCGCACTTTTCTTGTTGCTGGCTGGTGATAGCGAGTCCTGGGACTGCAATCAGCGGAGACGATGGTCCCGCGATGTTGTTACATGCAAATCGTACGCGCGTGCACATCGGTATGCCGGCATGTCGGCGAAATAGCAACGTGCGTGCGGATTTATTCCGTAACGATGCAAAGTGAAGCCATCGACTTGGACATCGAGTGCGCCAGCTTATGCACGCTGACTTCGATAGAGAGGCACGCGGTTGTTGTTTAATTAAAATACCACGCGTTACATGAACACTTGTTTACTTTTATCATGTTGTTGCGGCTTTGGCTGGAGTATATTTTATCACTTTGTGGCAAAAAAAAAAATCCAAGAAATGTCATATTTTGACGTGAGATTGATGGATTTCTTTTACAAGACTGGATTCAGGAAGCACACGCAGTATTATATATTTAGCATAGCTCCCAAATAGTAAACGATCTATTTTGACAGTGGAAATAAATATTTTGCATCAAGCTGGAACAAATTACAGTATGATTCTTTCTTTATGTGAATGACTGCGACTTTCTAAGGGCCACCTAATAATATCATAGATAATCACAGATTACACCGTAAAATCAGAGTTTTATTTCATATATTTTCATTACACAGTTGGCGTCCCTTCAGTTTGAAACCCCCCCCAAAAAAAAAAGAAAAAAAATCCACAGTAAATATCCAAGTAAGTAGTGTGTAACATTTTAAACTTGCCACTACTCTAAATACAGTCTATGAATAGACTCCCTGTCTTGTGCGGTCGCCATGAGCGTGACAACCCTTTTTCTCCGAAAGACAAGCAACCCCCATTCATATTTTTTACGGCGCATTGCCATGCATAAAAAGTGTTCATAGTAAAACTCATTCAGAACTGGCCATATGCTGAAATCTGACTGGCATGTCGTTGTCTTTCTTTATTAGTACATTATTTTTAACGGAATCTGTACGAATGAAGACAATATTAGAATGGATGCCTTTCGTTTTAATGTCATAATGTATTTGCATTTTTACTTGTTGCAATTGCCAATTGTAAAACAGTGCGGTGACATTGATGTTATGCAGTTATTGGTAAAGTAAACAAACGTATGGTTGATTTTGTGTCTGATATTCATGTAGGAAATAAATACAGTTCTTCCTTGAAGAAGGCAACACACCAAAAAGGTGTTTTTTAAAACATTAACAATTTGGTGTCAAAGTAAACTTAATGCAATAAAATATGTTTTCGGCAGTGTTAGTTTGCGTTGACCGCATGGGGAGGCAGGTGCCTACATATAACTTACACACCCGACGACACTAACAGCTGCTTATGACTTATTAATTTATTTTGGCCCTGCATGTGAAGCATCCAAATTGTTGGATCGAACCTCCTTCTTCTCTGCATTGCCACCATGATGATATGCAGAGCAAGTGAAATACAGTGTTTTGTTTGTTTTCATAACCAGAAACTCATTCTTCGGTATCAATATATTTGTATATTATAAAATCGTATGCGATTGCATCTTTTTGTTTAGTTAGCTGCTTTTGAATGTAATAATTCTGTTATTATCTTTGCAAATGCTCTCGAATGTTTGCAGCTTGCACGCGTTGAAACGAAATCGATTTCATGCAGAGCATAAAATTATTGTATTCCGAGAACATTATTTTCGTTAGTAGATAATTAGCATGGAATCAATTTTTACTACTGCGCGCGCGTTGCTGAAAATAGTCAGTGCCCAGGTGCCGCCGCAGTGGATGGATGCAGTCGTGGAGGTCGTAAAGTTGTTATAGACCCTCGCCACGAGACGAAAGAGAACCGCGTGCGTTTGGTATTATTAGCAACTGACCATTATTGTATTGCATGCACACCTACCACATGTCGTATTTGCGCTATTATGCCACTTGATTATTCCTTGCGATTCCAGGCGAAATTCTCGGCATCACATACGAATCCTGCCTTCTACCTGTGCAACTCATCTCAGCTCAATCATAATATTTCTTCAGTTTGAAGACTCTCAATGGAATTAGTTACAGTTGATTAGAATAAAATTCGTAAATACGATTTGGTTGGAATTTTAATGCTCATTAATTTTCTACAAATAGGAACCTATTTTAAACATCACGGAACGATCGTACTAGTGTACAAGACGTGTATGCAATACATGTATATATTTTGCGGTGGCGGCGGCGGCGGCGAAGGCGGCGACTACTGCAAGTATGATCGCACGCATACGTTTGGATTGAACGGTAATGAAGAGTCGACGTACCTATACATTTGATTGTCACGACACGTGGTGCGTTACATATTCAAGTCACATTATCTATTACACTAGCAGTGTGCAATGATGATTGGTGTCTGTCTGCCTCCTCTTGTATTGTTTGCCCATGCATTAATTCATATGACATTGTGCATCGCATCTGCAATGGTGGGGTGCATGAGTTTCGCTCTGGATGTAATTTTTGTAATGTTTCTGCTTGTCTCGTTACAGATATTCCGACGCAGGTGCCTCCGCTCACGCCTGGCACGAACAAAACGATGACAGAGGCGCTTAAAGCGTCTTTTGCGTCTTGGGAAAAGGAACAGATTCGACTAAATATTACCAAAGGTATGTGTGCAAGTTGCAAGATGTACATTTCCCCACATGCATTGCTTTGTAATTATGCCTCCCAATTCTTTACGCGAAAAATTAATTTCAATTAAGGCAATCAACATTTTCCAGGATGGAATGCTCTAAATTCCATCACCGCCTTAAATTATACCATCAATTATAAATAATAAAGCTGCAATGGCAGATAATGTTTCGCATAAATGCGAGCGCAATTTATTAGTACTTGTAAATAATCGACGCTGTTTTGCGTCTAACAGTAACACGGAGATTAATCAGCAAACAGCATCCATGGCATATGCGATAAACTAACGTGGTATGTACCGCCAACAATTGCGTCGACGTACGGAATAAGGTTGTGGAATAATTGCAATAGCATAACGTTAACGGATTGCTCGGATAAATTCCAGGCACAACAAACAAAAATCACTCACATTCTTGGGGCACTCGAATCTTGCCCACTCGAGCAAATTGCCCTGTCAAAGATAGCAGTTTTGGTTGCGTTAGGAACTAAATCGCGTTACAGATCTTCTTGCTATCATGTTGCTAATAGGGCTTCGATGTAGTTACTTACCGTGTTGCTCAAAAATTCGTTGATCGCGCGCACGGATAACGACGACTCTAACAATGGACGAGCAGCGACGCGACTCTTTGTCTCGACTCGTGCACAAGAAAGGGTTGATTGGTCAAGTCGAGATCTGGGGCCGGAGCGACGTGTCCAAATACCGGAAACAATCAGATAGGCGCGGGTCAGGGAAAGTTTCCGCTTCTATTGAAAATCAACTGCGTGTAACAGCGCGGCGCTTCCGGTGCGCACGAAATTATATTTTATAATGTGCTACATTCGAAAATCTCCACAAAAAGACTGCAGCACGGTACCTTGCGCATGGTCTCTGTCTGATGCTGATGACCAAATGGCGATGAGCGAATCGCTGGAATTCAGTTGCAGTACATCCAACTCGCAACAATGATGAGATTGAAAAATATTGTATCATACATGATGATACACGTTTTCAAGCTTTGTATTGCCAACTTCAGATTTCTCTGCTGTGGCGTGCATCAAGTTCAGCGATGCGTGCGTACTGCTCGTTCCCTGTGTGCGCTGAAAAAGTCCGGCTATACACGTGGGCGTAATATGCAGCTTACAATTGGCGCGCACTGGACCATACACATTGGTATCAAAGTAAAAATCTCTAATTACAGCCTCATGAACAATGACTTCATAGCTCAATATGCTTTTATACCTTGGCCGGTTTTTACTGATGCACATTCCTTCCACAACACTGCCCGGACAGTGTTCCATCTGGTGAAATAATTCTGTCAAAATTGAGAACTCACGTTAGTGCTGAGCGATAAGAACAAAACAATTTTGCAAACAATATTACATACATTACGTTTTGAAAATGAAATTCATCAACGCAACTGTAGCTGGATTCTGATTGAACGATAAATACGTTTCATTCATCATCAGCTAGCTACTCGCGAAGGAGTTTTCTTTCGCTTCATACTCGATTTCCTCATTGAAACAACAAGTTCTTCAATCCCACTGGGGAAATAGTAAGCGGGGCAAGAAATTCGCAAAGGCGCGAAGGGGAAATTTTATATTACGCGCACACGTCGCGTGTGTCACGCCGCCCCAGCGACAATTTTATCCGAACGGAAATAATCCGAGTGATAACCGTAACCGCGTTATGCGAAACAATTTCCTCATTTGCTGCAAGTGCTCCTACAAAGTCACGAAATCAAATGTTAGCAATGATGTTGGAATTTCTTCATCCCATGTGCGTAATTTGTTCACGTCTTTTGAAAATACCTCATTCCTTTGCAGATCCCCGAAACTGGTCAGAAAGCCACGTTGCTCACTGGCTGCAATGGGCGTCTAAGGAGTTTTCCTTGCAGGGCATCGCCCAGCATCAGTTTCATATGAAAGGCAAGGATATCTGTGCAATGGGCAAAGAAGCATTTCAAGCCAGAGCGCCCGCATTTGTTGGTGACATTCTCTGGGAACACTTGGAAATACTGCAAAAAGGTAAATGCCACAATTATGCAGGATGGATTTGGAATATGTTTAAATAACAAACAAATGGCGGTTCCTGTTGTTCACCACGATATGAGTCATGTGCACATGTGCAACGCCTTTCAGCACTAATAATACATAGTAATTAGTTAATTAATTAATGCAATTCACAGTCTTTTAGCTGCTTGTATTGAAAGTTTAGCAATGTTTAGTAACATTGGCTGTAATTGTAACGAGAACGAAAGCGGGGCAACCATGAAATTTGTTAAAAACCACACCAAGTTCGTTCCGAATTAATTCCACTTGTGATTTCTTTCTTATCACATTGCAAGCAACTGTTTGCAAACTTACCTCATTAATGATTACTTTATCACAGCAATAACATATCAGCTCATTTAAGTACATAAAAGCCATTGGGGCTATCAAAACCTCATGATGTTCTTTCCGAACTATACCCATTTTCGCATCTACTACTTGGAAGCACAATTTATTTTTCCTACTAATGCAAAAAGCAGTTGTTGTAAATTTGTTGCGATTGTTAGGAATTATCGAAAGCAACGAGCGTGCAGTGCAAAGCTTTAGCGTGCGAGCGCATCTGATAAAGCACTTACAGAAATCCTTTCGTTTTGTTGCCACACGATATTATTGTAATTATGCACACTTGTAATTGTTATGATTCACCTTCATCTCGGGCGCGTTTCACTCATATCGATCGTTTATCGTCGCGCGGTCGTCAATTATGTACCGTTTGCGATAACTACATGGAAGTGTACCAGAATACTTGGACGGATTATCATTGCTACAAGTTATATGATATTTACGTGATAGGACATTGCTTCTTACGGAGACTCCAAGGCCTGATTTCATTTCTTTGCTTGCAGATGTGGAGCGCGAGCGTTTGCTGGCACAATCGAATCATAGTATTTTTGAATCGATGAACGTTCCAGATATGACTTATTTGGACCCCTATAGTTCCACCGGCGTGATGGCGGGAATCGACAGGAAACCGATTATTCCTCCGGCACCAGCACATACTCCCACACCAGCTACACCTGCCCCGAATAATAACAATTTCATTGAAGGTAGGTGCCCGCTTTTCGAAGAAACCAATTCATGATTTTTACTTGTATCGCCTGTGGAGGAAAATCAGAATTACTCCCCCCTCCTATTCTGAAGACGTTTCATGTCAGTCAACTGAGATGGGGATTCAATCATCTTACTAACCCGAGTTTTAGCACAAATTTTATTACCAATAATCGCTTGCATGCTGCACAAATATTAATAAACAGATGCGTAATCAACTAAGCGTAAAAACTTATACCGATATTTACGCTCCTAAGGCGAAGTACTCATGGTACCCATGCAACCATTGGAAAATATATGTAAAGCGTTCAGTAGGAATATTCACTATCATCGGCACATGATGCTTCTAATTCCAAAACGATCCTCGAAACATATTAACCCAGATTAGGTAACAATTCAGAAATAGTGCAAACGCACCATGCGCACATGCCCAGCACCACGGAGTGGTGGAACTTTCAGAATAATTCAGCGTGACGGTGTGCCTTGTTTATAATTACGCAAGCAACAACAACACCTCGGTATACTTGCGGCGTAAACAAATAAAAGTGCACACGACTCGAGATACTCATCTTCGTCATTCGCAAATCTTGTTGTGGTGATGATGACGCAAAGACAAAATGCGCATGGTGCATGATGATTACTACGTGCGGCGGTGCTTTATTTATTAACCGTTTTGTATGATTGTATAACTCGCGGCAGAGATTTAAGATGTTGATGGTTGAGATTGGGCTAGATAGATCGGTGATTCAAATTGATGCTCTGTACTGCAAAACTGTATCGCCATCGGCGATTAATAAAAGCTCAATTAGCTGCGGCGATTCCTAGTCGGACACCGCTACTCTATCGACATGTATTAAACATTTCTCTTCAAATCATCGATTTCTTTGGGTACATTATGTAAATGTGTGTAATTACTGAGGAGCGTGTAGCAATAATATTCATATCCGACTGGACTGAAATAATGTGTAACGCCAAAACGGAATTAAGTCGAGCGCAGTTGAATTTCCATTGAATGTGTGTGTTATAATAGAGCTATTAGCTCATAGTTGCAGCAAAACAATTGCGAATTACGAACGATGAAAATACATAAACGTCGTGTGTACGAGCTGGAGTCAACAGACCGGTCAATCTATTTCATACGCGCGTGTTGACTCACTTCTTCACTTACCCAGTGGTGGCAAAGTGTCTGGTAGTCGTCGTTCGCTTGGGCATGATAGTGAAAGTTAGATAAGCAGGAGGCTTCTTCGTTTGGTTTTCGGACATGCTTGGCTTCCAACAATGCCTTCCAACTCCCGACCTCACTCTCTATTCTGCGCCGGCCATTCGCAATATGAATTGCAACGGTTACCAACTCCTCATACTCGTCTTCAAACTCCTCCAACAATTTGTTTATGCTGTGCATTGACCGAGGAACAACGTACGTACCCTGGGCCTCTTTATCTCCCAACGAATTCGATTTGCGATCTGTGACTTTGTGTGCGTCCGTCCGTCCGTTCGTCGTGCCCGTTGTTTATGCCAGTGTCGCCTTTATTCCGGATCATTCGTTTTTGTGCCCAAAATCAGAGGAGGATTTTTACAATGGCATTAGTCTATCGAGGTTGGTACCGACTTGATCATTTCCTTTTCGCCTTAGCCGCAGTGAGCATTAAAAACAATTGGCGATTGTTTTCTCAAGTCAAAGAAGTTAAAGTATTCCGGACGTTTTGCATCCTGCGGAGTTTGCTTTAGGCGGAATTAGTCAATTCCTGCGTAAAACATACAAAAAACAGGCTGCTCATATGTCTAAGGAAGTTGACCGTTTGGATTTTTTTGCGTGTTGGAAGGCAGGAAGTATTAAAACTACATTCCTCTTCAAACCTGTGCTTAGCACGAAGAAGACCTTATTTATTGTAAGAAGACGATGTTTTCTAATTGGCTAAATGTTGCTCAAGGAAAGTATTAATTATACATATTGCAAATCAATCAACTGACATCCGAAGTCTCAAGCACAAACCCAAGATGGTTCGAGTAAATCCATCATGGATTGTAAGAATTTGTCACCTTGTATTATTTTTTCTTTGAAATCTAAGACATTGGTCTTTGGGGATGTTTCGGGTACCTCTTGCCATCCCTCCCATATCCGGTGAGTACCGCCAATACAAAGTCCAGGAAGGTAGAACTGGATGTTTCAGCTGAATTCTCCACGTTGCCGCGCACTGAATGCGAATGACTGCATTCGCAGGTAACACGATCGCGGATCTGCCCACCGCTACTACCCTATCAATGCAGAGGAAGTGGAATCCAAGTGGCTCGTTGTAAACATTATACGCGCATAATGCACACGTGCGCGCTGTTTACCCCTCGAGAGGAATATTCTTAGAGGGTGCGCAGACAAGATGGGGCACTTGAGGGCAGCAGCACGTCAGCGATAGACATCGCATCCGATGTTTTACGAGGGGTAGCAAAAGGGGTGTTGCGAGCAGTATGTCACTCACTCCTCACACAGATGCTTGTCTCTTGTTGCTTAAGTAAGTGAATTCAACATGCAACAAGATGGTGCATCTTTGCAAGTCCCAAATAGATCATATGCATGTTAATATTATTAAATCGGACTATCAGGTTGCGACATGATCAGAATCGTGCTGGGTGTTGACGATGGTCTAAGTAGTAGCTGCAGCGATAGACAGAACGTGCTCAATTGCAAATATCCTGCTGTGCCGTGCGCTGCAAATGATCTTGGTAAACGAAATGAGCACTAGTAACTAACGGACAGACCCCGTGCCGCGCTTATCAACGCGACTCTCATTTCAATATTTATTATTTCTATGCAAGTTTACGCGCTTGCGAAGAGGATGTGTACCACGCGCAATTTGCTCAAAAGCATTTTTATTCGCTTTGCCGTAGCTCATGAGGAAAATTTGAATGTGAGCGTGCAATTAAAATATTTATTATTCATGTGCAGTCTGTGGAATATTAATTGCTCAATTTATGGGCGCTGAACAAGAAGCAGCAATGTTGTGCGTTGAATCAAACCAATGACCAATGGCGTCCGACAACATTTGCCAGATATTGAACTTGAGCTTTTAGCTTAATTTGGTGCTTTTTTAATAATGGTGCTTATTCGTAACTAATGTTGTGTAGTTTTGCGATAATTTCATTCTGCGGTCACCCGATAACGGACTATCGCTTATCGTGCGCGACACTCATGTAAACACAATGGTGTCGTGTCGCGTGAAGATAACTGGTGAAGAACTTGTCCATTTTCAGTATAAAGCGCACATACTTTAGCATCATTACTTGAGCAATTAGCATCTGGTACCGGCAGAGGGCGTATCGGGACAAAATCCACTTGTGAAATCAATAAATTATCAACATTAAGTTAACTGCTGTTTAACTAGCACCACCTAAACATCTCTCCCGAAGAGCACGCCAAACCAGAGAGCAGTCAATGGCTGGCTGGAGACGAGGGAAGATTTTTTGGTGCGGTAATTCGTCGCGATGCTCACGTGCGGCGCGGTGTCAGGTTGCGCAGTGAAGATTTCCGGTAACGGAAGTTGCACAATGTGCGCCACTCAGAAAAATAGACTGCATGTTTTCTATGCATTTCTTGGTTGCTGGCGTCTTGTGTTTTAATTCAATTGACAAGCGGGGAAATCGCTGCTTTCGATGGAAGACAATTGAATCTTAAACTGGCGTATTTGAAAGTTGGTTATGAATGACGAGTGGAGAATGCATTTTTGTGAGCGCGTGCCGTTTTAGGGTGGACTATTAAGCTTATTGCGGTATAATTGAATTTGTGCTTTAAAAAGCTTTTAAGGGAAGTGTAATTACATTGTCTTATTTGTATTGATCATATATCGAGAACAAGGAATAACAATGTTAAAATGTCATTGAATTAAAATGGAGGAACGCTTAATTTGGTTAAAGAAATAAACCAGTTTCAGTAAATTTCTGAAACATACTTATAATGCTGTGATGAATCTGTCAATTCGCAATATATTTTCCTCAACATTAGTATTTTACATCATTTGTTTTATTGCCGTGGTGGTGGGAGCAGAATGTCTCTTCGTGTTGGTGCATATGTGTGGTTGCATGCACTATGATCATATTCGGGGCTTGCATTTACTCCCCCTTCGTCTTCGCGCGCCTGCTGCTCGTCAGTCTTGCCTCGCGCCTCGCAGTGAGCGGTCGCCACATCCTCTGCTCTTTCAGTCGACCGGTAGTGACGCATAGTCCGGAACCACGGAGTCGTCTAGGAGCACCATGGTGCTACAGGTGTTGGATCTAGTTTGCAATACTAACGAGCCCTTCTATGGCGATTGCCCGCAGTCGACTTATACAAACCTGGATTTGAACGCATCGCATCACACAACCTGCACTATTGTCCCACCAGGTACTTACCTATTAATGCTGATCAAATTTGTTCCCAACTTGCATCTACTTTGTTCCAAGTAGAAACCAGTAACACGATCCATAGTAGTCAATTTGTTGTATTTTGTCTGATTTATTAACTGCGTTAGAAAACGTCTGCATTATGTGCTAATTCTTGGCGGAAATAATAATGAATTAGAGCATTATTGTGGATGGTGTAATGCCCAGAGTGTGCACAATGTGGGCCAGGGTCGCGTACATTGTTCTGTTACTTTACCTCACTTGTATGATTTTTACAAAATAAATGTCACTTTCGGCACTACCGAAGCGCATCCAGGCTTGCGGCAGCACATTTATTAAATGTGATGCAATATTACTGCTGCTTTCTAACGCGCGACGCGAAATCACACAGGGGGCATTGTCGCAGTTGTTCTTCGGCGACGGAAGGATGGGTTGTAGACGACAGGTTTTTTTTTTCTCTATGATATTCAAAGTTGCACCAGGACAACACGAACAAATCGTATATGTTTATTATGTAGTCATATTTGGCATGGACTGATTGGAATTTGTGACAAGTGAAATCAATGTTTGCTTTGCGAAATTTGTTGCTTAATTCTAAACTCGATGGGAGATTGTAATTTAAAAACTTTTAACGTACCGCAAAATTGTAATGGGAATACATAATCACAATCTCATTGGTAAGTTGTAGAAATTTGCTTATTTAGAAGTCAAATTCGCAAAATGCCTTCGATTGTGTTAATTATTGCTAACTATTCTACTTTCCCTGTGCGGATGGAAATGTTGACATAATCTGAGCTTGTATTGTGTTGCTATAATTTTGGCGGCATTCATGCAACGGGCACGAGACCTTTCCAACAGGTGTCCGCCATAAGGCCCTGGCATGTGGAGGAGTCAGCTGGGCTGCCATATGTCTTTAAAGAAAAGTCCAAAATGCAAGAGCTCACCAACAGTTTACAAACCATATTTAAAAGTCTATTCCCTTATTGGCAAAAGACACTTGAGAGAATTTGCGCGTCCAACTAAAAAGTAACAAAAAGTAATTTATTAATGTTTTGTATGCTGAAAGATACGTTCATCCTTATTAGTGTTGCTTAAATCAGTATGTACCTACGTATATTGAACCCTACTCAGTAGTGTCTCTTTCGCAAAGCGAGTAGGAGCGGTTTCTGTAAAAAATGCAAACTGGTGTTTGAGACAGGTGCATTCGAAATAAGAGCGCACCTGCTGAAGTCTTCTCCTTGTTCCACACCAAGTGAGAGGGCTACTAAGTCATCGGCGCACGACTTAACGGACAAGCGATACTATCACGAGGGGTATTCTTGCGTGCACGATTATTACAAAATGTCCACGCATAGAAATTGCGCTTTTTATCGGTGGTGCGTAACGCTATCTGATCGGCTACGACGCCAAAATCTACACAATTCACAAATAACACCGCTTTTGATCCTTATCTAGCTGTGTGTTGACGCATCATTTCCATGCACATGATGAAAATGTGAAATGGGCTTGCTGATAGGGCATCTTCTCTCCTATTGCATATATTAGATTTTGTTGCACTGATTTTGTCAGCCAGGTCCTAGTTCTGTTTTCCGAAAAACTGTGCTACAAAGAAAGCAAAGGATGTTTATCCTTTTTTATTTAATGCTAAAATGCATACATCATTCTATCGATTTCCGTTGTTTGAAGAGATAACTCTGGGCAGACCACGCCAAACGTAGTTTTTGTTTTAATTATCTCAATAAACTTATTACACGTTTATTTTCCCCCAGCATGTGCTTGCTGGCTGGCTGGCGAGTGTAAGATAATGTAAACTGTGTGTCGATTAATATTCCAAAGAGCAGTCCTTCTCACAGGATATCCGGTTACATTGATGAGTAGCTCGTGCCCACGTTGATTGACTAAATCAAAAATAATCCTTCATCGATTCATATTTTTCGTTTACGGCGACGATGACCGCACACTGTTAACTATGTAGTCGCACTTGCTTGCATTTTTTTTTTTTTTACGGCGTCGTATAGTGGGAGAAGCGTTCTCTGGCAGGATTTCGGTTCGGATGCGTAATAGGTTTTCTTGGACCAACGGCAGCAGAGTTGCTGCCTCGCCGCGTCTCGTTTGTATGCGGTGCGCAATGGGAGGCGTTGCTGCGCAAGCCAATAACGTTCCTGCGAGCTCGTGCACTTCGCACGTCGGCGCCGCAGGATTTGTGAACATTGTTCTAAACAAGTCGGGCGTACAGTTAGATTGCGACCAAACTTGGAACGCTCATTTGATTGGTTCACCGTTTTGTATATACATTGCCACATCACTTTCATGATTCGTGGAATCAATCTCCCTCGAATAAAATGTGCACAGTAATAAAATCTTTTTTTTTTTCTATCTTATAGGTGGTTATGGCATGCGGAGTCCAGCTTGTCCACCAACAGAGGAAATCCGAGATGATGGATCACCACCTCCAGGTCCACCGCAAGGTTTTCCACATCTCCAAAGAAGCCCTATTTTCCACCACCTGAAAGAAGGATATAAAACAACCTGCCCTCCGCCCCTAGATACGAATAGCTACGGCATGGACAGTTTGCCATCATTAAATAACGATGACCAAAATGCGTTTATGACCAACAACACTCACTACCCACCAGAGGAACATGAGTATCACAGTCTGGACCAGGGCCATCAATCGCAGTTCATGGAAAGCTCGCCAGAGTTCTACGCAGCAAATAACGTCCATGACACAAAATTCAATACGTACAAAAATTATGTTAGAGGTACTATGTACTTAGTCTTCTGGGTGGGCGTATTTCTTACTGACATCATTTTATCTCTTTAGGTACAGGTCGGTACAATGATGTATATAGTGATAATTATGCAGATGCTTACGGTGCGCCTTTTCAAACGGTACCTAGCAGCATACCGAATGATCAATGGATGCATGGTCACGACATGGGAAATCTTGGTCACCCACGATCACATCCGCCCTTCATGCCCCCAGGAATGTCGGTTCGCGACCCTCTGGGACAGGACACGAAACCCATGATGCAGAACGGCATGACGGGTGGTTATAGTAATAATGGTGCAACGGGTGGACCCTGCTTTACCGGTAAGCGGTTAAAATTTGATGGTTCACTCGCGCATTTTATAAAGGTTTATATGATGATTATTAGTGTACGTTTTTTTTAATAGGTTCTGGCCCTATTCAACTATGGCAATTCTTATTAGAATTACTAACTGATAAAACTTGTCAGCCTTTTATTTCCTGGACGGGTGATGGCTGGGAATTTAAGTTGACCGATCCTGATGAAGTCGCGCGACGATGGGGTGTCCGCAAGAACAAACCTAAGATGAACTACGAGAAGCTATCAAGGGGACTGCGGTATTATTATGACAAAAATATTATTCATAAGACTGCTGGCAAGCGTTACGTCTACCGTTTTGTTTGCGACCTGCAGACATTGCTAGGGTAAATTCAATGATAATTTTCATTTCTCCTAGAGGCGCACTGAATCCTACTTAATGTAATAACCTTTTTCCTTTCTGCAGATATAGTCCAGAAGAACTGCACGCAATGGTGGATCTCAAACCTGAAAAGAAGGAAGATGACTGATGCACGGGAAATTACATCCTTTCATGTGCAGAAACACACCCTACGTAGATGGTGCCTCACACAAACACATAGTACCCAGTGCTCGCATCTCGGCGAGTAATCTTTGACTGACCCGGTCCTACTTGTACTCGGCAAGACTGCATTGCAAACGTAACTACAAACAAATTCGTTCAACACAGACACTGTTCAAGTTTAATACATTAGTGAATTGAATCAAAGTAAATTATAATTTGTATGACTTGGTTCAGACGTAAAAGAAGAGCAATTTTAAAATCGTTTTCGTGTTTAGACAATTGATCATTATTAGACGTATCAACTTAATTAAATAAGTTTGTTAGTTGTGATGTTATCATTAATTAAATTGTTTTGTAAGGTGATGTAAATGGCTAAGATGCGTGAAATGTATGCTCTCTGGCTATTCCGCCGTTCTATATAAAATATTTATTATTAAGCACCGAGGGTAATATCAAATTATTACTTCTATATAAAATAATATATCAATAATATTTGTGATAAGCCTTAAATCAGATAGTATATGTTTATATTTGAACTACTACTGAGGGGTTGAATGTTCAAGTTCAATAAGTTGATTGATTGGTTCGAAACGCAAGCGCCCCACGATTGTTACGTATTTTTATACAACAAAATTTTCTCATTCGCCTATGTTTTAATACTGCATTTTAGCCAAACTCGACCGTTTTCAGCCGCAAATGTTCTCTGTTCGAAAACACCACATGCAGTGCTTGTGCATTTTACTTAATTCAAAAATATAGCTCAAAGACTATATTTGTTTATTTTAAATCAAGAGCTGAACCAAATGAAGCAGTGCTGAATGGAGGTGGAAGCGCAGACCAACGCATGCGCACGAGACTCGGATTAAAGTTGTTTATATTTATTCAAATATATATTTGGTAAAACCAAAGTTTGCGTTGATCTGTCGCCGATCAAACTGATTAACTCATGCAATGCGAGCGATACTCGTGTTGGCACTTCACCAACTCTTCATAAGAAATTGTTTCCATGTATTACATTGTGCGAGGTTTTACGCTTCGATAATCTTATTTGGTCTCATTTGATTAATAAAACAAAGATAATTAAATATGTTTATTAATAAGTTATTTCTAGCATTGGATAGAGCTAAATGCTCCTGTTTAAAGGGGACACTGTATTTATTCAATGTGCATAAACATTAATTAAATGCGAACTATTGTGTATAAAATATGTTTTATTTGTCCTCTCTGAAGAGTTGATTGCAGAACCCAAGACGACGGTATATTGAGTGCTATTTCCTACCCGATGCATGTCACCGGTGCCACCTGTCGCTTGGTACGCTTTGGACCGCCGAGCAGCAAATCGTAGTTTGAACGTAGGCAACTCATTATACACGTTCAAGGTAGTGCAACCTAGTCAAACCATTCATCGAATATGTCGACTGAATAATATGATTAAAATGGTTGTAAGTATATTCAAATAAAACACCTAAATCAAATAAGCCTCGAATAGTTTTAAAGATTACTTAAAAAGTTCTATAGAATTTTATATTTATGTTTGTTTATGTCTTTGCGCTTCATTATATAATTATAAATTTGACTAAATATATACTGGATTTACAATAGTATAGCTTTGAGTTCATTTGTTGGAACTATTATTTCTTGGAACTTTTTTACAGTAATTCAAAAATTTTGAAATGTGCGAAGCACCGGATGCGGAAGTTCCGTACTAAAGTTTGAAAATGTCGAAACGGCACGTTATATTCCTTTACGCATGCCTTTTGCTGCCCGTTTGATTGGTGGGTGGTCGGTGTAAGTATGGCGTACTGTTTTGGCGTCCAGTGTTCAATGTTAGGTTGTTTAGGCATTTTGAAATGTATTCCACTATAATGGTGTAGATAAATGTTTCAAATCTTCGAAACCTGCAATCTCACAAGGTGTGGGCGACGTTTGGCGCATTCCGTTAAAGTGTAATACACAGAAGTCCTACTTTTAATTAAGTTTAGTGGGTCACTAACATGTTTTGTTCCTAATTCGCAAAAGTGCTTTCAACTATTTGTTTCACACAAATGCTTAAACAAATTGAAGACGTATGCTATGTGTAGTGCATTTTGTTCGCTAGCAATGGATGAAGTGCGGTTTATTGTAAAACAGTGACCATTCTAGTTTTAGGTTATAAACTGGATTCAACATATCGCGTTGGGAACCGCATGCTATGGTTTGCCCTACTGGTATTGCTGAGAAATAGGTAAATATGTCACACATTTATAAATATGAACATGTTTCATTTCTGTTGATTCTAGTTTTTTTGTGCGTGGATATGGATTGGATAGGGAGTCAGTCCCAAGTGTAAGGTTGAAGTGTCATGCAGTCTGCTGATTCTAGTCGTTACATTAATTCGGTATCAGACCTTTACGGGGACGACGAAATCGAATTTCTCCTGGACGATATAAGAGAACTGGAACCAATTAGCTGTCGACCGGAGGATATACAGGTATGAGAAGTTAATTGTTCTATCACATTGTTATCAGAGTGTCAAAGTTCAAATATTAAGCATGCTGTTTTTGTGAACACATTTATTTATTTTTTATGGTGTGGTTTATTCAAACTGTTTTCAAATGATTGATATAATTTATTAATGTAATAAATTAGTATTGTATTCAAAATAAAGTAATGTGCCTAGATCTACCTGTTTCTGTTTAATTATTTATTTGTAGTACAATGTTTTTTCTAGCACATAGAACATTTATAAAACATGTGCATGGAAGTCATAGGTGTTCATTCCTAATATGCTTTTCTTATTCTCCCCCAAGTTATGCCATGGTGCTGATGTAAATGTAATAGATGTGGTACGTAGGTCCCTTAAACGTATATTCTTACCTTATTATATATAGCGTGTGCATACCCTGTGTAATTGTTCTGTGATCTTGTCAGAACTCCGGCACTAAGTGTAATGCGTTCCAGGCGGGGGATGGCATGAGTTGTGTGTTGCAGGACTTCGAGATAGCAGGAAGTGGCACAGGAGAACCCGCCGGTGGCGGCGCTGAGACGCCTCTCGGCACCGTCCATTCCTGGGATTCGCATTCACACTATCGTCGACGTTCTCAATCGCCTGATCTATCACTCTATTCAGGTGTGATTGTTTATTGTGATCATAGTCATCTCAGAACACCAACTGGATTATTTAGGATACTATTGGTAGTAAGTGCGATTTTCAAATTTATACATAAATTTGTACTTATATTTGTGATCTTTTCACAGTTGACAACAATTGCCTGTTTAGCATGTTTATGCACAGCAGGCACAGTGCAAGTGACGCTATTTATGCTTCCATTAGTAAATCGTATTAGACTGATGATGTTTGTCACTTTGCTGAGTATATTTATTACTTTCTTATTATTATTCCTGGATATCTCACATATAATATATTTATTCCCATTTCCCTGGGGAAAACTGGTAAGTATAGACTATTCTCAATTAAGACTGATTGTTTAATATAAACTGTTTTTAGAATGCATATATCTACTTAAGCCTTAGTCTCTTGTTCCTGATTGCATCAAGTCTACTTTTCCATACAGTATTCTTATCTGAGGCCTTCCTATGGGTACCCAAATGGACGCACCAGCAATTGTTTATAACAGGAGTAAGTTGCAATTGGAATATTTAACAATGTACTCCAAATAATATCTTCCTTGTATTGCAGTGCCTTGGATATGCATGTTTTTTAGAATCATTAATTATCACCATAATCCAAAAGTGTTCAAAAGATCACTACCAGCCCGTGGCAGAAGATCCCAGCATGAATTTACAGGAACGGCCGAATTCTTCGCATCCACACTCGCCGGATCACGTCAATCAGACGACTCATAATTACAAACCTATAATAAATTATCAAATCCCGGCAGTAGCATCCACGTCGCGAAATGAACCTTATAATTATCTTGACGATGTGCAGCCGTGTTCGTCCAAAACGGCTCATAATACCTAACTTGACTTATGAACATTGATTTTATTTGGCTAACACACGGTGACACACACATGCAATTGAAGATGTAAGTAGACATTTGGTGGGCTCTAATTGCGGCTGGGTGGTTAAAATCATATACGCAAAGTTCTCAATGTTCCATAGTTCCTAATTTCATGCTTACAATTGTCATTTTCGTGTAAAGAGTACGTTAAGGACACCAAGGTACGACGAGAACAACAACGTTTTCAATCATCATTTACGAACATAATGAATATGAATAAAACAATTTAATTACGATCTTAATTTCCTTCATTCAATTGCGGACAATTCGTTTTCAATGAGTTGAAAGGAAGAATTTATTCTAGTATACGTAAACAAGATGTTGGTTGCTAACCGATATCGATATCAATTGCATTTGGTTGAGGCAAGGAGGAACCGCGTGGCAGCACCGATTAGATAAATTAAATGAATAAAATACGGGTAACTAGTTTGAAATCATTTCCTTTATAAATCCGATATTAGCCAAATAATTTAAAAACTATAAGTCTAAAATGTTATTTTATCATAGAACCATTAAACTTTATTTTTGGCACTATGAAGATTGGGAGTAGTAACTGATAATTGATTTTTTGAGTTATCTATCACAGTTTCATTTCTAGTCGAAATCATTAGTGCGAAAGTGTAAATGACAAATTCTTATGAATAGATTAAATTATATGTTTAAATCAATAAATAATTGATAAAGTACTTTGTACACACCAAGGTATAAATTTCAAAATAATTTGAAGTAAAAGTAAGCTACAAACATAATGTTACTTAAACATAGCATTACAAAGAATAATAATATCTATTAAAATATAACTTCTTGTATAAAGTGTTTATACATAATTTAAGTATTTTCGAAATGCACATAATACTATTTTAATAACTTCTGAATTTATTCAAGTTATACTGTATGGATGAACCGATTAAAATCGGATATTACATGTATCCGCCTGGAATAATCTGGAGACGTTTTAATTACAAATTACTTTTTGTGGACATTAGCGTAACAAGCTAGGACCAAAAGTTACCTGGATGCCAAATTTATTTCTATTCTCCAACGATCACAGCTTTTATACCCGCGCAATTGTAAAATCAACACCAGATGTGCTACAACATTTGTTTGTAGTCACTGGATTGCAGGGTACATTCATAAAATAAACTGCCACTTGTTATCGGACTCAATGTCTAATTTATATATATTAGTGCAGCATGAAACCAGACAATCAGGGCGAATTTATTAAGTAATTTCATCTTTGCCATTAATTCTTAGATGTCAAAAAAATTTCGATTGAGCACTTTATACCAAAGACAACAAGAAACAAAATTTATTGAAAATAAGACTAATGTTTTACGGATGCAAGTCAATGCTTTCTCATAATTACAACGCAACACGATACAAATAACTATTGTACATTCTTGTGTTTCGATAGTGTGTTTTCTTTTTGTAAAGAAAAAATAAAATTTGAAAACTATTATAATTCATGTTTAATTAAATGAAAGAAGTACATATTTAGAATGTGCCAATTTAATAGTAATTACAACTATTTAAAAAAAAAAGACGTAAAAGCTCATAAGGAGAAACAATTTTTATTTCAATGCCGGTAAATAAAAGCTTACCCAGTCACACTCATGCAACTTTAAAATAAAAATCCTTCATGGAAAGGTATTGAATAATTATATTTGCATTTCTCGCTACCATTTGCACAGCTTGTTATTTATACAGAACAATTCATGTATTTAGTTTGCATTATCGCAGAACTGTACAATAAAAAATTCTCTGTAGTCGATAGATTTTCAGAAGCATACTGTGCCAAATATTTTGCACAACTTTCACTTCTCTAACATTTAACGCGCCTTTGTTACTTGTGACACCAAGAAAGAAATCTACTGTACTAATTAAATCCTACATCAATGCCACAATATTTTAGATAACATAATTATTGCTCCTGTCTCTGGCTGCAGCTCACAATTTTAAATTATGGTCCACCATCTCATTGAAAATCACCCAACTATAGCACAAACAACATAGCGTGATAGAAGAACAGATTCCGAATTATGATCATGTACCGGGTTAGTAATTTCAGGTACATTTTACAATCAATCAACAATAAAAAATACCAACAATATAAACTTCTGTTTGCAGGTTTATTAAGTAGAAATCGATCAGATTAGAAATCGTACATCAGTTCCTCTGTAAGGAAGGAAGGTAGGTAGGTAGGTCGGAAAGTAGGCCTTTTCAACGTTATTTATATTTTTGGGGCAATTGTTATGTTTGGAGTCTCTCAAGGAAGAGGGTAATTAAAGTTTCTCCATTAGCTTCATTACCAAATTTTTATTCCATATTTCGTTTTTGAGTGCTTCGAAAGAATTTATAACGAGACGCTATATTCGGGCGATCAACCGAATGAAAGAGAACTTTTGCCTGAACAAACTGAATTCGTATGCTTCGCATGTGCTAGATAGGCAAGGTATTGAATTTCAACTCGAAATGTTTACAGAACACATACCAGCATGCGGTGTCCGGCGGCGTCAGCCGTTTTAATAAATGTCGTCCATTGAATGTGATTTTTTATCAATTTTTCTCATCTTATTCCACCCAGCAACAACCAATTACTGAGCAAAATGAAATTAAGGACGACTCGACCAATTTTATTTGTTAAACCAATGATATTGGTTAAATTTTTGACGGAACCTCCGTTCTTTTCCAAATAGTGTTTTGTGTTCTTTGCCCAAACTTCAGGTACGACTTATGGAATGTCCCACCATTATTATGAGTATAATTTGGCACATTTCGGAATCAAATCCTGCTAACATCACCGTTGGGAACGTTGTATGCAAAACCGAAAAGAGGTCTTCACGAAGAAACAGTGCAGCTGCCAAGCGGGCCAGTAGTACATGGTACATGAAAATTGTCTGAATAAGGGGTGAGCCCATCTCCGTTAGTAAGAAGGATTCAAGAATAGAATTGTAATAACAACTTATTAATTCATACCTAGGTGTGTGAAAACGTAATGTGTATATTCCATAGGTATCAAGTTATTAAAGTTTTTTTTTTTTTTAGAAAATTCAGATGCTGCAAATATATTTTGAGAGCAACCAAAGAATTTATTTAACTAAGTATGAGTTGTCTAATACGCATTTTTTTAACGCGAGAATTTTTTTTATCTTGTTTACGCGACAGAATCGTGCAATCAATCAAGTCCCCACTCCAGATATTGAACTGGTAAAGTGTTGCATCTATACATTCACAACTGTGTCTAGGCTACTAAACAACTGTAAAACCAGCCTTGCCCACTTAAATTACCCATGCTTCAGCAATACCCTAGATTTGCAGCACTACCTGATGCTGTTATACAAATGAGACATAATTGAGTTTTGACAAGCTTAGCTTGGCTTTTCTGGCACTCGTGAGAAAAGTGGGTAAGCAAAGCAAAGAAGAAGCAAACTTCCATGGGACAAGAACCTTAGTGCGCAAAAACAGAAATAAATAAGGTTCCTTGGGAAATATATCCAATAAAATACAATTCAGGGTTCCGTAACAAATTCTGCGCATAACAATACAATCCAAAATATAAAAAAGACTCAAAATAAATTAGGTACAGAATAACGGATTTCGAATCTGTAAAAAGGAGGTCGGTGCTTTATTTCGTGCGGTACTCCGAAAAGCATTTCTTACCTGGTACGTCTAAGAGGCACAGTATGTTGTAAGAAACAGAAAATCTGTCTCTACTAGAGAATCAAGTTTATCTGCTTTGGAAAATTCTGTTAGCGCAAACTGTGAGGTCTTTGGTGTGTCTGGTTTTCGACACCAAGGCGCTGCATTGATGTGGCATTCAATTTACGAATAACAAACAAGAGGAAGATAGCTTGCATTAAACGCGACGTAACTTTAGTCAATTGTGCTGATTAGGTTCACCCGACACTCCTATTCTGGTGGTTAGGTTTTAGTGGGTATTGGCCGAACGGCAGGCAAGAGTC
>JAODGC010028714.1:72837-87050 GCA_027574925.1 Ecitoglossa quadriceps | reverse complement strand
ATCTCTTAATTTTAATTCTACTTCTACATATTAGTTTACAATCCAAATATTATTTAATTGGGCCATTACATTCTAATAGCCTATAATTACAATCTCTTTGTTTTGAAAAAAGTCATCTGTAAATGATGCTAAATTATTGCTCAAAGACACATTTCTCAGCTTAAATTAGAAATCTTTTACTTCTTAAGCCAATGAAACAGATTTAGCTAAAATCAAGGTTATTAACAATAAAAAGCAACTTTCCTCGTTTTCTTCTTCAGCTCACATTGATTTCAACCTCATTAAACATTCGAAAAGCATCTTCACCAACGCAAAGACATGCGTAGTATTTTAACTGGTTATTAATTGGATTTAAATTTTATTCTCCTCGTCAACTATTATTGTAGTCGATTAGTTGCCACTTAGTCGTAAATTTAAACCAACTGTAAATGATTCATTGGATTCAGTTACCTTACCTAGAAATGCCATCATGATTTCGGTTCATTTCCTAACCCCAATCATAATAATAGTCAGGTTATGAAACAAACAAGACCATATTCTGTCTAATATTAAAAAATTTCATTTCATAGTCGTCCATTCTTCATTCTCATTCGTTCTAAAATGAGAATGACGCAATGATAGCGACAAACATTTTAAAAGACATCTATTTCTTTGGTTAACTTAGCAATACTCTGCCTGACCTATAATCAGAGAAGGTAATTAAAATAGTTCTCACTATAGAATTAGACACGAAATTGATTTTTAAGAGATTATACTTTGTACCATGTCGCTTGATGTAAATGGATGATTTAGCTACGGATGTAAAATATTAGCTTTCGATTTATTCTTGTTTGTTGACATTTTACTGGGCATGAGGGATATAAATTCCAGCAAACGCGGACATAGTTTACTCGTCCGTATTTCCTCAAAGTTCCAGCAATGAAGGTAATCTGTGCAATCCATCAACCGGCTTGGAATTGTCACGATCTTTGTGTTTCTGATTGTGGCCAGATCACAGTCGTTCACCTAGTATTCCAATCCACACACAATGAGATTCAATGACACATCACAATCCACCAAAATCCCAGCAACCATAGCCTAAAACAATCAAATTCTTCGTTGCATTTGAATGTCTTGCTGAAATTAATTACAAGTACCCAACTATGATACTTATCGATTAAATCAGTCTGTGTCTTCCTAAAACGTTAAAGCAGCTTTTCTGAAGATATGTATGTCCCGTTAAGCATTGCCTTCGTCATCGACGTGTCTTCCCACTTCTTCGGCGACTACCACGGCGATGCCCACAAGACGCAAGTAACTCGCGCAACGCAAGAGTATGAAGACGTGAATCCGTCGTCGGTGCGACGCGATCAGCCACTTGCAACCAGTTTCAAAGACCGCGATTAATCGGAAGTAAAGTTTTGGCGAGTTGAATTCAAGAAAATTTGCCTAAACTTCGGATCAGCTTGGAAATACAGCGCGCTATTTTAGATAATATAGCGTTGGGGAACTCTTTGAAGATATTGCAAAAGTGTGAGAGTGTATTGTGGATAAAATGAAGTGGATTGACTTATTTTCTTGGGTAAGTCAATGATTAGACATTTTATGTCAATGCATCAATTATCTTCTTACTTCCGCTATGAATAGCATCCATCAATTAATCATTTATACTTGCAATTCTATTCTAAGTGTTTCATAAGAGTACGAAGAGGCGATTATGTCATCATTATCTTCTTCCTATGTATGAATAAAGATGCCAATGGTGACAAAGTGTACCGTAAATTTATTTGCAATAAAACGGTACAATATTTAAACTGTACAAGTGTGTGTCACGCATGTATTGGACAATCGATGTTGTGACATGCGACATCCTTCGACAGCTTTCCGCATATGTTACCGCAGGATTGCCGAATGTTGATGATTTGGGTATATATGATACATTTCTCACGTCATATATTTATCCTGTATTACTATTCGTATTAGTGTTAACTAAGTTATTTAGAAGTGGAGCGTTATTTCGAGTGTGTAGTGTAGTGGATTATGATGATCCAAAGAAAAAAAAATTGAAATTAGCTTTGAGTTTTTACAACATACATTTTGGGACTCTTAATTAATATTATTATGTAATATTTGTATAGAGCTAGCAATGTAATATATACTAGTGATATTAAATATGAGTTTAAGTTGGAAGTACTTTTAATATAGTATGAAATGAGCAGCGTTTAAATAAAATACCACAGGTTCTAGTTTTGATTTAAATCTTATGTGAACAGAAATAATCACCGTTTAGACATGAACACATAGCGCAATATATTTGGAATGAAAATCTGTGAAAGATAATAAAGAATGATTGAGATTGGGATTTATTGGAATTTGGTTTAATAAGAGGCAAGCTATTGCGATATTACATTTACTCAGCAAATCTATTTTTTTTAATAATTTGCTTTTACAAATTTAATTAATTGAAAAGAAAGGAAAAAAATTAATAACGGTTACTAATCTGTTGCCAACTAGAACATATATGGCTTGATAATAATTATAAATTTGTAGTATTACCTCAGAATATTTTTTAATAATCTCCCTGTTTTCTAATATTTACTACTTTACCTTAAAACATTAGAATTTCATCACCCTGCTTAGAACATTTCTGATGTTTTTTATTTTTATGGATATTTTGCTATGACGATTTATCAGCAAGATTTGTTAAAAATTTAAATGCAACCTATTCTCGTAAAATTGATTCTACTGTTATTTAATTATAAAGTGAGATCTTTTTCTTTGCAATGATACAATATTGGATCTAATAAAGTTATAGCAAACCATATATTATCCCATTAGAGTAGTATTTTGCTGCTAATTCCATATTACAAAGAAAAATAACTAACAAACGCACTTGATACACCTGTTCAATAAAGCAAATACAACCACTATCTAAACGAAGCATGAAACCAAACCCAAATTGGATGTAGGTACATAAACAAAGCAAAATCAACATGATTCACACAATATTCTAAAATACCCCATTGGGGTATTCTCCCAAATGCACGTTCACCTACAGTTAATCCGAGCAAAATATAACAACTATGTCGAATATGTTGAATGGGGCGAATGTAAGCGCATGAATTATCCGAGTTTATGTTGAGCGAAATGAATGCATTAAGCTAAACATGATTTGAAGCATCATCCATTTTCACGTTATGAAGCAGTCGAGCAAGTCAACCAGTCTCCACATTCCCAAGTATCACACTGAACTGAAGGCAGTAGAGGACAGCATGTGATATTGAGGGTCAATCTCCGACCTTCACATAGTCACACAGTTACAAGGCATTCAAGTCATTGTCCGGGGTTACCTGGGCCAGAAACAGGAATGAAACAGTATGTAACAATGTCATCTGTGGACTACCTGCTCAAAGAGGTCAATAACATTTCGGAGCATTTTTCGTTAAATAAAAACAATAAAGCTCTACTTCATTAGCATTGATTTGAGATGATGTTATAAGGTGGTTCAAAGTCATTAGAAACTGTGAAAAACATTACTGCACCATGTGGATAGAGATAAAGCTTCATTCAACTTTGCCAATGAAAAATATTTACCTGGAATGCAAAGTTTGAAAGAATGTAAGCTTCAAGAAGAGATCATTGTAAAGTGGTTCTATGTCGGGCACTAACGTCGATGGAACTGTTCAAGCTGGTGTTAGTTAACGTGCTGTCAGGCACTAACCATATTATGTCTTAAGCTGTATAAAACAAGTCCAAAGTTACCATTTGCCATAGGCAGCATTCAAAGAATCTGACGTCCCGTTAATGCACGTAACTGTTCTTTCATCGAACACACATTTCCACAAGGTGAAATCATTACAGACCTACAATACGTTCCAACAAATAATAAAACACGACTTAAAATATGAAGGTGTGCGATTAGAGCACAAAATAATGTTTATATTCTTCCTTGTAGATATTATTAATTTCCATAACATCATGCGATGATAAACTGGGCGAAGGAAAAGAGTTTAAGGAATCTATACCTCAACCTTCCCCTGGGGCCTTAGCTGGTGCAGCTGCATCTGCTTCTAGTACAGAAGAACCTCCTGAAGGTTATTACGCCTTTGTAGAATCGCCCAATGCTGAACCACCTAGAGTACGTCCACCACCTTACACATTTGCGGCGATTGATTGTGGAGGTATTGGAACTGGACGCGATGACGAACCTTTTGCTGGTCCCCACGCTTCTCCTAGAAATTTATGTGGGGATCTCAATAAAGGAACAATCCCGAAGAATCCAATGGGGCAGAATGTTTTAGGATCACCTTATCCTTTGTATGTAAATAATAATAACAAACTTGAAATGCAATAAATTAATTTTTTACAGCGAGCTGATTCGTAACATGACCCTAAAATACCTTAGCAGAACTCTTCCCATATTGAAAGCAGATGAAACGCTTCCGAAAGTGGCCCAGTTACAAGATGATCTAACTCAAAATTCGTATGTGATTTTGAACACTTCATACTTTATATAATTTTAGTTTAACGTACGATTTATTATTGATTCAGAATCAGTCCTCATCAACACCACGATCGTGTTCGTCGTGAAGCACCTGCTCGTCCTTCTACATCAGAATCCGAAAACGACGAAGCAAATCGCAAAGGTAAAAAGTTCTGTGACCAAGGAGGTGTCTTCTGTATGCTCTACAAAGCAATCAACGGTGAAAGCTCACTTTCTTCATCACCTCAAACTGTCCACCTTCCAATTGAACGACGAGATGATGCCCAATCTGCACCCCCGCGCTATGAAGGACCTCCTACTCCATGCCCAGCTAAAGTAGAATATGCCACTCCTGTCTTCGCCAAGAACTACCAGGGCATTTGGCGCTACGTTGTGCAGATTCCGTACGAAGGGTATTTTACGCAGACTGTTGAAGTTACCAGGTCAGTCCATCACCTAGCTTAGTTAAACTAGTTTTAATTGAACTGTTTTTGTTTAGGTGTTTGCAATCACGCTGTCACTATTTGGATGGAGGTTGCTTATCGTCCCCAAGATGGTCAAGCCTCCTGGTTGCTGAAATCTACTATCCAGATACTGTGCTAGCAAATCCAGAGATAAATAATCCACCAAGGAGTCCAGTAACTGCGTCGCAACCACCTTCAGTACAAGATTTCCAGGTAAATGCTTTTGAATTTTGAAAAAAAGTTGTTTTCTAATGGTCCTATGTTCTTTCAGAATTATCAGCAGTATTTGCACAAACGAGCTGGTCTTCAAGCACCTCCAATTGACTCCACAACAACCACACCCAAGCCAACACATTGCGATGGTATAGATGCCCTGGGTTGCTTTCAGGTACGTCTATATTACGACTGGTTCCTCATTCCGGGTTCCTGCAAGTGCTGGCGACCAGACTACTTCAACAAATATGTCCGCAGGAAAAGCCAACAGGATTTATAAGTAAATGACAATGAAATACAAAGACCTAAAGCCTTTTCGTTTATCCGAGAGCGCTAAACTCATTGTATCATAACTGTTTACGAGAAATGCAGTAAAACAACTGCTTCTTCAAACAAACAACAGGATTTTAGGTAGTAATTTATAAGTAATATAAGATAAGACTGTTCAGTACTTAGGTTAATGCGTGAACCTAAATCAAATTTTATTTCCTGAGCGTTGTTTCCGGTTGTTATATGATTACTTTTTGTGTTTTTTCTTTCGTGGTTTGTGACCTTTTTATACACACTTGAAGCTGGGTTAATTTGGCATTTAATTAATCCTACTTTGATTGGACCACACTTGCATACTGCGTCAAATTTACCTGGAATAAAATAGTTATTTATCCCTAAAATGTTTTTTTCTTCCTTTTGATCATTTAGTTTAGTGTGGTAACATAACGCTGGATTTTACAACTTGCTGTGAAAAAATCATTACGGTTGGTAGATTCTTAACTTGGGTTATTTATCTAGTTATTTACTTGCAGGTCGTTGATAGTTTCATCCCAGTTTTCCGCTGCTATAAGTGGCACAACAGCAAGAATAAGCTGCGTCATTTTGATAACATTCTTCTTGAATGTCTCCAGAACGTGGGTCACGCTTACTTTTTCTCCGGCGTCACGCCAACAGTCATAATCAGTTGCCAAGGCAACTGACGCGTAACAAATGCCAGCTTCCTTTGCCAACACAACCTTAAAGTCATAAATCGCCATCAAATTTCTTCCTAACTAGAGTTTCTTACTAGTTACCTTGCAAACCACTAAGAAACTCAACATAAAGTGAATATTTCATGTTTTATTTACCTCTGGAACACTGGTCATATTAATTACACTCCCCCCAAAAGCACGGTACATAATACTCTCAGCCCTGCTAGAGAATCTCGGCCCTTCAATAGCGACCACTGTGCCTTGTTCGTGAATCTCTAACCCAAGGCTTTTTGCCGCTTTCAGCACAATGATCCTAGTACGTTCGCAATATGCAGGTTCCAATGGTAGATGACAAACACCCATGGGCGATTGTTCACCACCATCATAAAAGGTTTGTTTGCGTCCCTGTGTTTTATCAATGAAATTGTCGAGTAATACCAAATCCCCCGGGCGGATTTCTTCACGCAATGAACCAGTGGCGGTGGTCGCAATGATGTGCGTGCATCCTATTTGTTTCAGTGCCCAAATGTTGGCGCGGTAGTTGACTGCCCCAGGCATCAATGAATGATAGCGTCCATGGCGGGCAAGTAGGACGCAAGGAACTGATGCAATTTCACCTTCGATCAACATGTCCGATGGTAACCCATATTGAGTGGTCACGCTGACCTCGCGTTTATTTTGCAGGATGTCTGGGTTATCCAAACCAGAACCACCGATGATACCGATCTACATAGAGAAATAATTAATTTCATGGAGATGGGTTGTTCGAGAATAAATCCGCTTGCAAATAGGATTAATTCGAATTATATGATTGTGGGAGTTTAACAGAGGCAACCTCAGGTACATGTTAATGCAAATCAAAATTGGGATTGAAGAGTTTTTACTTAATGCAGAAAAATAGTAGTAGTGGTTGTATGAACATACCTTTATTGTGGTAGAACTCATTACTGGTGCTCAAATCGAAGAACTTTGGCTTTAAACAAGTTTATAATGTATTATCACTTTTTCTAACCTACAAGACACTTTGAGTTGTAAGCAAACGAAAACCTTATCACTCTTAGCTTAGATTGCTTTCCAACCAACTATAATTTTTAAAGTGAAAGCAGACTAAGGTCCAGAATCGCCTTGGATTTTGTCGACTACGTAAATTCCTCTCTAGTATCACTAGAATCACGTTGGGTCCTCCCGGCTGTTCCTGTATGAAATAAATGTTACAAGCAGATGGCTGTGTTCAATACAGATTACTGCCACTCACTGCCTGCTCACTATCTACATTCACTTGAATAGAATTCTTTATGAAATAGAACGGACATTGTTTTGGCAACTAAATGAAGCCCATCTGCAGGAGACACTAGGGTATTGTTCGTTTAATATCTTATTTAATGACTGTGTGGTCTGCCACTCCCTAATACATATAGGCATAACGAATTAGGTTCTCTTTGTGTGCTTCACATCTTTATCAGTGTTATTGCGACGGCGGGGGCTTGGGCTTAGTGTGTGCATGAGTGGTCGTTTAGTTGAGAGCACAGCAGGAGACGTTCTAATGAAGCTACAACATCCCACAGAAGTTAACAGATGTGCATGATATGAACTTTGGAAACATGCAGCAATTTAATTGACACTAAATGAATTTCATGATTTTGTGTGAGTTATTCTGGTATTTACGTATAGAGTGTCTTGAGATACTTGTTGGATATTGTTGAGGTCTGTAAGAATTAAGGTGGAGTGATAAATTTCCCAATGTTCATACTTGCGTAAAATGGAAAAACAATTTCGTTTTGTTTGAAATTTCGTTGAAGTTTGTTGGCTCGTTGATGTGTGTTGTAAATGGCAGGTATTCACTTGAGGAACTGTCTGCATTGCTTCAGTTTATAATGTACTTCCTGAGAACTATCAGCTGAATTATGCAGATATAGATTAACTGTATCGCTTTGTACCTAAAAACAGTCCGAAAACACTTCAAACCTAGATAATTCAATGAACCAACAGGAGTAACTTGATTCAAGTAAATCTTGATTCATTTACTTCAAGATTTTAGTTGGAAGAATAATTTAAATATATTGTATTTTCCTAAAATTTAATAACTTAAATCAGACCCAGTTTTATTACGCTTAGTTTGAGCATATTGACTGACATGTTTTGCTTTCAAGTTCAATCCGACTTGAACATGTTCGTTCTTGTTAATTCTTGTTCAGAACACATCCTGAAAACATAAAAAGAGATAGACATATCGCTCTGTATACAGACCAACAAAAACAACCTGCACGCTGTGATTAGTTGGTAATTTAGCATACTCGTTCACACACAAGAGAGAAAGACAATCCAGGGAAAATGTTGACTGACAGAAACACACTATAATGGTACGCTGTATTTAGTTGAGTGATCTAACCTACAATTCACTCTTTCTTTTAGATACGGACACATGGTACGTGAAGCACATAGGGAGAAATATAAAGAGGTGTTAACCATGTGAACATTGTTTTTATACTTTCTGCTTCAATATAAGCTACATTTGACAATAGCTTGGATAAAGTCTAAGTTTGTGTGCTAATGAGAAGGGATGTGACGTTTATTTGAATAAACTTCGCATTTGTCAACATCTCTGAAATTATTTCCTTTTGTGTTTCGCCTGAGATGTGCACAATTTACGTAATGTGCTGGTATGTTGATATTAGATATGCTTTATGAATATGTTGCGTTGGTGCGTGAAAATCCACATTTATGAGTTTAATTTGTATGCAAACAGCAGGGACTTGTAACTTGGAATAATTACTCACGTATGCCAATTGTTTTTGGGTTACATTAGTGTGTAATTATTGTTATTTTCATATTCACTGATTTGTATATGGTCATTCATATATCAAATGTTTCATATGACAAATATTTATGATAAAATTCTTTTTTAAAATTTCTTAAAGTTTTAAATAGTGTGAGGTTAATTAGAAGTTGGTAAATTTATAGTAATCAAGTAAGTAATTTTATATTTCCACTTGGGACGACAATATTTGTTTAGAGAAGTGGTTATGATGACCACAACATAAATCGTTCTGTTTTTGTAATTTATCATACCAAATAATTGATATTTATTTTATTTTTGTTTCTGTTTTTGGAGATACTGGATTTTACATGTCTTTTGATAACAAAGACACCTAAGGTAAAATAAAAATATTTATTTGCAATATTTATAAGAATAATTTCAAATTATTACTGCAAAAAATTTCAAAATTTACATTACATTAGGTTATCCTTCAAAGCAAGACTAATTGGTTGCATATAGTGCATTCGCAAATATTCAGTTTTTCACTTGAAATAATAAAGTTAATCTTGGAAATCGAAGCTAGTTATCTAAAATCCAACATAATTATTACTTTAAAACTCAATTGTTTGCAATGGAAAATTCTGAATTTAAACTATTAATAATTAGATTGGTATAATTATGTGAATTCCCATTTAGAATTTCCACATCTCTGGAATCTTCTATTTCCAGACATTAATCAGTCTTTCATATAATTCACTTACTTTCATCCTGGCCTTTTAGTTCTTCTATAATAATTCAATGACATGTATTATTACAATTTGTAATTTGGTGGCTCGACGAAACATAACTTGTGTAAAAAGATGTCTACAACCAATCTCTATGGAATTTCTAAAGAAATCAATCCCAAGCATTTCATCTTATATATTATATTGCATCGTGAATGGCCGAGATTAATTTTTTGCATCCGCGTAAAATATTGCTCAGCGTGAAGAAAAGTTTTCAATTTGTATCAATTTGTTGCACTGCTCACTCCAATCACGTTGTGGTTTTCTTGTGCACTAAGCGAAACCGCACATAAATCTGACCCCAAGTAGTAACATTTATCTGTCCCCCCCGCAGACAATTACCACGGTGAGAACGGACGACGTACGATACTCATTCGTTCAGAACGTGATCCTCATTCTGTTATATGTCTCGATGGAAGGCAAAAATGTGGAGACATGTTATAGGGCACTATAATTCTTCAAACGAATATTACGAGGATTTAGATGTGCTCCTATCGGAAATTAAATTTAGAGTCGAGCACGTAAAATGTAGCAAATTAAGTAGAAAATTAATAATAAACGAGGAGAGTATTTTGGATGCAATTTTATAAATATAGACACAATTTAAGAAAATATAAAATTGGCCGGGTATAAAACAAAATAACGTCTTAAATTCAATTTAAGTACTGCTAGTATGGTTGCCTACTGCAAATGATTCTTGAATATGGCATTTTAATTAAATCAAACGTCTTGACGGAAATTTTATAAAAAAATGTTAAATATAATGTATAATTGAAAATCATTGATATACAAATACGTAAATATTTTAATGATTCAAGTGTTATTATGCAGGAATGAATTGTATTGGAGTATGTTTGGTTGCCTACGAAACAAATTAGACAAGTCATCTCCCAATGACAGAGCTGCGTGTATCATATGCACGTTTTTTTGGCATGAAAACAATAAAACATTGCATCAAAGTTTGGATTTTATGTTTTAATCCGTAAAGAAATCACATGTGAAATTTTCACTTAAAAATAAAAAACAATTCTTCTCTCAACAAGTGTGTTAAGTTCAATGCAGAATGAAATGAAAATTACTTACCATTCAACTAGGTTCTTAACATAATAATATTCCAAGTGAGTGTTATCTATTTGACGTTTGCAAATAGGAAGTGGAATTAACCAGAAGAAATAAGAAGAAAACGTGAAAATTGTGTTAAGATGCAACGTCAATGAAATTGTATCCTTCGCTTATATTTTATTTCGAATATTTTGAGGTTTTCCCAAACTAAGATAATTTCAATTTATATATTAAGCAGTGCTTAAGTTTTTCTCTAGTTCTGTCTAGTTCTCTAATAGATTATTACAAATCAAACAAAAACCTACATAAGAAATACCCAAGCCATATCCATAAAGAAAACCAAGGTTTTCATATATTTCATTTTCATTGCCAACATTAGTTGCCAAATTGTTTAAAAAATATATCACAATGTTCACATTTATTCTTACAAACAAACTTAGAATTAAAATTACCCTAGGCTTAATCTTGTATTGTAATTATTTAACACAATAATTTATCAATTCCTTAAGTCGTTCCTTAATTTTCATTTCATTTAATAATTATTCATAGGATTATCCAGCTTTATTCGAAAACATATTCAGAATATCTCAATTAATTACTATAGTCTTCTATTAACAACAGATACTTCTCTAGTATATTTCATTGGTTTATTAAATTTATTCTATTTAATTAACTTAGCCACTAATCACATTTTCCCATTGACAACACATTTAATTATTTTATTTCATATTACACTAGGTTTTGGTCTAAAAATATTCGTTTACAAATTACTTAAGCAGATGATAATTAATTACACATTGAGATTAATATATCAATGTTTTTCGTTGAAAGGTGGGAATCTTGCGAGTAAAAACAGATTAATTTATTCTGAGAGAATTGATTAATATTATGCGAGTGTTATGTTGGTTGCGGCGTCAATCTGGCGAGGGAATGAATATAATACAAAGTTGCATTTTCTGAAGAGGATTAAATGGATTGAATTAAATTAAAATCAATTAATTTGACCCAAATTGAAACAAATAAAAGTTTCACTATTTAGGAATGTGTTGTATTGGCGTATGCTTGGTTGACTACAACAATAAATGGTCCAAGTTATCTACTACTGAAAGAAACACGTGTGAAATATGCAACTTTGATTGCATGAAAATAATAAAACCTCAATGTAAGCTTTGCTTTTATGTTTCAAACCGTAATAAAATCACAGGTATTTTAACTCAAAGATAAAAAAACATTTTTTTCCTTGAAAACTCACACATTTCTTGTTTTAGCAAATGTAAATATTACATTCCAGCATTGATGGGGTAACTTTGTGGTTGCAAGGTAATCCCGTCTCACTCTCGAATACCTTTCCACCCGAAAAAAAACTTCCAATTAGCATCACAGTCTTTAGCCAAATACTTGGTTTAAGTACTGGAAAATATCATTAATTAAATTACATCACAGTCTCATCATTGGTGCCACTGCGTATTTCCAGCTCCACTTCAGTGAGTTCCGTCACCTCCTCATCACTGCGATCAACTCGCTCATGCAGGCGGTGGCGGCGCAGATTATCACAGTCACCGCCGCTTCCCATGGATCAGGTATTGGTGGTGGTGACAACCCACCGTCGCTGGTTGTACTGCGTCATGTTGTAAGGGCGATGGTGCGGATGATGTGGGTGGTGGTAGTGCCCACGCGCGTTCATCAGCGGCTGCCCACCAAGATCGTTGGCGCTCCTGAGACCGCCGGTGCCCGGCGGCTTCACGCGATTACCGTTGCAGAAAGACCAGCGCGTAAATGGCCGTAGTGATGTGCTCTCCACGACACCTGAGGAGTTACTTGTACTGTTACCTGCGCGGGACGGAGCAAAAAAGTTTGCATTTGTAATTGGCTTTTATACGATCGTTTCGACCTTTTCGCTATTAAAGAACACTAAAGAACAGACAAACAGAGAGAAATACGTTTGAGTCAGAGCGAGATCGATGTTTAGATCTAATCTTTCTTTAATTTTCAATCATGAAGAATTCTGATTCGGACCAGAAATAAAACTATGCAAACCTTATAACTTATCAATTGATACTTTATATAAGTGATAACATGCATAACGACTGAGGGGTATTGAAATCAAATTTAGTTTATTTCATTATTTGACATAAAAATGATTAAATTTGAATTGAGTATTTTGATGTTAACAGGGTTGCCTACAGTTTATACCCAAAGTTTAATAATTTCAACTTGTGCCACGTTAGATAGACAACGTTTTAATTTGGACTAGAGATAAAATTTGTGGGATTTCCGATAGCATTTTGTTTGATGCGGATAAACAACTATTGTTCATAGTTAACTTTTACTGCAAAGGTAAAAAACTCATAAAAACTTGAATCAAACTAGTAGTTTATTCCAATGAAGCTTAATATAAAGCTTGGTCAATTAAACAACTCCAGATTCGTAAAGCAGCAGTATCATTGTCTATATACAAAATTATGTCACACTATTCACATGATATCCACTTACCAGCAGCCGAGGTATAGTTATTACTACGATTACTCGTATAGTGTCGGATTAACAATCGCGGAAGTTCTCGGTTGAATGTTAGGTAAATCCAAGGATTCACACAGCTATTCAAACTGTACATGAGTGTCAGTATAGTAAAACAGGGGCCTGTAACAAGGGGAAAAACTTTAGTACTTTGGGAACCATTTTTGGATGATAATAATATAAAAGTGTAAATATAAAATATTTTTAATATGTTTACTAGATACTTTCAACAAGATGTTTTTTTTCTTTGCCAGTCTAAATATGAAAACCTTTTTAGGAGCAACCAATGTAAAATTTATTACATGGAGAATGTTCAAATTCCCCACGTCAACTATTTTTTAGAACTAGAGATTTTTATAATCTCTACAAGTGCAGCGCACAAATTTTTATATTGTGTTCATAAAACTTCATGAAAAGCTGTGCTGAAAATACATAACGAATGGCCCTGTGTGTGGATATTTATAGGTTTAATTAAGTTGAACCATTAGTAACACTTTTAATTAATGATATTTTAGCAAATAATTAAAACTATTTTCCAACGTAATATGAAGCATTTAATTAATTATATATTGCATTTAATCAATAAATCATTTCAATTGTGCTAGATGTACACGCGGAAGCTATTTGCAGATCTGGAAAGCAGCAAGCGACGAATGCTGATTCTGTGGGAAACAAGTCAATCCTATATACACCTTCTTTGAGTGCTTGGAATTCACAGGGATGAGAGATGCAACACTCCCTTGCGACTCCAACAGAGTCAACTTCCACGAGATATTGGTGAAAGACAAGACCACTTTTCGCCGAATAAAGAACATGAGTACTGAATTAATGAGTAGAAAAACTAAGACAATGCAGAAATTAGAAAAATAAAAGCAAGTAATATATGCTTTGCTAGGATCTAGAGTTGGAGGCGGCCAACTTCTTCTCTCGAGTGTTTTATATTATAGTAATGCTATTATGAACGGATAGGATTACATAGGCCACCATAGA
>JAODGC010028714.1:58519-72737 GCA_027574925.1 Ecitoglossa quadriceps | reverse complement strand
TTGGTATAGTTGTTAGTTACTGGTTGACAAATACAATAAAACTCTGCTGATGGATCGGCAAGCTTAGGAATAGATTGTTGTATAAACGAGTTCTTAACTTTGCAGCAATCGTTTAAATCATACCAAACAAGTTTGTGTCAGCTGGTAAAGTACCTGTAGTGAGGTTAAATGCAAAAACTTTTGCCGTTTTTTTTCCGTTTTTATACTTTACCTAAAGGTAGACTGCATAAACCAATATTTTACAGCCATGAAGACTTTAAAATGAGCTTATAAACATTTTTCTTATTATTTTCTCTTTACAATATGTATGTGATGTTAGGAAATTGTTGTCAATGTTCCATATAATTAAGCAAAATCACTAAGGAAAGCTATTTCTTTTAGTTGAACATAATCACTAAGCTCCCAAACATTTTTGTCAACAAGACTAAGCTTAATATAACCTTGTTTATGTTTTGTTCTTTGGTTTGAATTCCTTTGGGAAGACCAAAACATCTTTTTTACGTTCACTGCTGCCGTATTTAGGACCCAAAGCGGATACTGACCAATTATGCGACAATGAGGTTCGTTACTGTTCCTTTGACATGCTTGACTGACCATTTTGATGCAGTAGAACCCACGGAAAGAAGCAAAACAAAACATAATTGATGAGAAAATGCACAGAGAGCTGAAGAATGACGCAAAACGTGATTATGAATTTGAAACTTAATTATTTCATCGTATTCCAAGTCATTTTCTAGTTGTCTTTGCTTCCTTGTCGAATAAACTTACTTATGGAAATTTCAGTTTGAATGACACTGACTTAAAATTTGTCCAACTTGCATTCCTTTTGAATGAATCACAATGTAATCACAATCTAGACCAACACTTTCTCTATTTTTAAATAGACAAAAAAAAATAGCTCCAAATCCTTTCAAGTATGTTCTCTTAATTACAATATTTGTTTTAGGTTATGTCTAGACATTATAGGGATTAATTTAATTAACCTTAAAACTTTTTTCATTTGGACTAATTTTCCTTTCTACTGATGCACAATGTTAATAATTTCACAAGAATGGAATTGCTTACCATCAAGAAATGGACTTTTGTACGCATTGGGGTCCCATGTCGCCCACAGCTGTGCCGAGATGAAGGGCGATGAGCACACCACATACATGACAATGACGGCGATGGTCTGCTTGACGGTGTTGATCTTGGCACGAGAAATCAGTGGTGCACGTTTTGGTGGTTGACTGGATTTGTAGTGTGTAAAAGAGGAATTGGTGGAAACAGTGCGTGGGCGAAAACCCAAGTCGCCTACGCTGCTGTGCCAGATTTCATGACAGATGCAGCTGTAGGTTACGATCAGCACGATCAGAGGGATGATGAAGACTGAGATGCCGTACCTAAAATAAAAGAAAGAAATTTACATTTTCCTTAAATGCTACAAGAAGCAAAAGTAGATATTTAGGCGATTGCTAAACTAAGTTGTAATTTATTGGAGACAACATGTGTTACTCATTAAAAGCACTGAAATAATTCTGAATAAATCTATTAGTTGACAGAGGGTTAACAGAAAAAGGCTTCTAGTAAAAGAAGGAATTCAAATTACAAAAAGGCGTTTCTCTTGAATTTTTTTGCTTTTTCGGCACACTTTTATTCTCTTATGTCATGTTGGTTGACTTCTACAACTGATTTCCCCAAAGTCTCACTATTCTAATATTGTCACACCTTCTTTCAACTTTTCAACAATTCTTATTGTACGCTAAAATAGTATTAAACATCATAAGTACAAGTCCGAATTACTCACCAAGTGACATACATCCGTTCACCCCATGCCTGCGGAAATGTGGCCCAACAGTCAAACACGCCTGGAGCGATCTCTTGATAAGAAAATATGGTGAGCTGCAAGAAAAAAACTACGGTTGGCTTGCATAATTCAACTGTGACAAATCTAGCAAATGTTTTAAGCATGGAGCCTATATTTACATATTTCACGCGGTATGGTTCCTTGAATATTTTTGGCTCATGCTATTTCTTGTCAGTGGTCACATGTGTGGAAAAAGTTATGCTCTAATTGAAGTGAGCTAAGTTAGGGTTTCTGTTTTGTTCAATTAGTTGTTGTACTACTCATCAGAGTGACATTAGAAGCACAGAAATAATCAAGTTGTGAGAAGATGAGGATTTGCAAAAAAAAAAGAAAATTGTAGCATGTAAGGGAAAATCAAAAGCAATAATTGTTTACCAAGTAAAGGTTACATTTATTTACACTTTTACGTGAATTGTTGAGATGAAAATATATTTGGATCTAAATGGGGAAAATTTATTTTGTATAGAATTTACTGTACTTGTTGGGGCAAATGCTTGATATCACAGTGTTACTTTATTTATCCTGCTACTTCAGTTGTGTTGATAGCTAAAATAATATTCAATGGATTGGAAAGTATTTGATAGTGTTGCATTTTGTCCTCTGCAACCAGTCGTACACTAAGGTAAGTGTCAAATGTCAAAACGAATGTGAATACTATACCACCTACAGTATACTTATAAATTTATTTTATCTTTTATCGTATATAAATTTGCATTATAAATATATATTCACATATTTTTTCCCAATTCTTAAAGTGTAGGGTTATTTGTTTTCTCACCTCCTTCTATATACTTTTTCCAAGTCTGTCTTTTGCTATTTTTACTCTTTCACTTCATATAATTCCTTCCTTTCCAATATTTCTTTCAGTATATCGTCCTATGTAGTTCTGGATTTTTTCTTATTTTTTCTGCCTTTGCATTCTTACCTCTCATACTTTCCTACTATAAAAACCTGGTTTTATCTGAAGCTAAAGAAAAAATCAATTTAATTTTGACTGGCTCTAGATAAATTGTCACTACTTTTATAAACTGTTATCGTATTTTTAAAGGTTTCTATATCCTTGAACCAATATTCCATTCAAATAATTCTAATCCATTGTTAAGCTCAGTTTTCAAACATAAATTGGTTTGACGTACAGAAAGCACTCGCCTCTTAAGGCATTAAGAGGAAGAAAACTAAATGCATGCTCTACAATTCTATAAAATGATAACTAAGTTTTTAAATGTAACTTGCTTTACATCTATATTAAATGTAACCTTAACAAAACATTGCTTTACTATTGTTCTGAGAATTCTTTGTTTTTCAAGCTAAAACCTACATTTCCAGGAGAAGCTTTTTTATATGTTACTTGCTTGTTATCTAGAATTGAATTACGTTTTCCATCATTCTCATTTTACTTTTTATTTGGTCCTTAGGCAACTTTAAAAATGTACAACGTTTATAAACACTTGACGTTTGTAATATTACTATACTGATTACTTCCATTCCTTAATTTCAGCTTTTCCTTGTAATTTATTTTCTGAATCAAATTAAAGTGCTCATGAAATATTTTACTATTTCCTGTGTTTTGTATGTTGCTCACCTTACTGTAGCAGTGTAATATCAATTTGTAAATTTCCGATGTTGAAGTAAGAACTTATTTATGCTTTCTAAGCTGTTTTCAGATAAATCTTCACTAGTTTCATCATGTGTTATCATCTTTCTAGAAGGTTTCTATCTTCCTGGATCAATATCCAATGTCATTTCTTATTTTATTACATATTTATATTAGTATAGAATAGGTAATCGTATTACAGCCAGTAATATACATATACTGTAAAAACGTGAATATCTGACACTTTTATAGGTTATCCCGGCTTTCTACAGCTGAGCACTGAGAAATATGCAAGATCTGCTTTTTGAAAATTGAATAAAATATTCTTGACGGGAGCATAACAGTAACTACTTGTTTGGAATCATACTAAAGAATTATCTGAATAATTACAATTGATAGCAATCTATATTTCTATTTTATTATAGAAGCTAAGTAATTATCCATTTATTTGTGACAACTTTTCTTTCTACTTTGTTCTAATTGCATTTTAATACAAATTGTTTATGTGGGGTCTTGCTGAGAGGGCTTTGAGATGTGTTGTGAATGAATTTCATTTTTTTTTGTTTTTGGTGCAAGGCTTTTTCTTTCAAAAAGGAATTGTATATTTAACTTGTATTTCATAACTGAAATTAAGCGCTAAATGTTTATAGTGTGACATTGAAATGTAACGAAAATGTTCGTAAAGTTGACAAAATATATATTGCAATGATGTTGCAATATAAAATTTATTTTATATAAATGTAAATTGTCATCAAGCCCATTTTAATTATATGGAGCATAGATGAAATGCATATTAATTATTAATTTTATAAATTTCATTTAATCATTTATAAACCTAATCGAATGAAGATATTCATCTGTATCAGTAACAAATTAACTATTTACTATGTTAAACCTAAAAATTCTTTTTTAAAACAAAATTAATTTAACGTATGCAACCAACATTACAAACCTGACACTTATTTTAAAATACATTTTCTAAATAAAATAAATACATTTATGTTTTAATCAATAGTGCACACAGTTTAATTTCCTAGTTTTCAGCTAGTTTTCACGAATTTTCATCGAAAATTACGTTGCGTAAATTACAGTTAACAGTAAAGTTAATTTATATCAGCTACAGCAACCTGCAACGCACGATTCATCCAGGAAGCGCACAGGATGATCGCTCACATCCTCTGCGCTAAACAGGACGAACGTGTGTTACAACATCCAATCTTTGTCCATCTGGCTTTTGGATACATAGTTTCTCTTCATTGTTCATATCTGTCGACTATCGCAAGTTCCTCTTTACGATAGTTCCACATCAATTATTTCCAAGCAGTGCGTCATTTGATTCAAATTATCATTGATGGACTATTACTGTCATGTAGTTGTTTTAATGGATATCATTAATATACGCTGGATTAATAGAAAGTTGTTTCAGTCAAAGTGAAAACTAAACGAAAATAATGCATTAATTAATTAAATAAAATGAACATATTAGTTAGCAACTATTTATTGAACGTGATGTAAACTAACTTTATGCTTACGAAATAATTTAACATAAATTTGTTTTATGAGTCAGTAGATCGTAGGTACAAAATTTGCTAATACTTCTGTTGGAAGCGTAGTAGTGGAAACCGAAGAAAAGTCTGTATCTTCACAAACAAGTGGCCAGTGGTGCAAAGTTAAGTACGGTGTCGGTGTATGACCGGTATGGGTAACAATACGCTCGTAATTATATATTATCTAGCCCTACTCTCAGCATAAAAGCTACAATAAAAATCATTAAGCATAAAGATGATGAAAGATTTACTTAATTACTTTACTTAATTTAATTAAGTAAATTGAATAAAGTATTATCAGCATTATAAGTTGAACTTGATTGTAAAGCTTTTAATCTTAATTTATATTCTGGGAATTTAATATTTTCTAAATTAATAATATTCTCATTTTTTTCCATTCTAATTACTTGCAATTTGCACTTTAAAATTTTGAATTTATTTTGGTTTCTTTGGAAGACTATGATATTTCTATAAAATTAATATTTCAAAATTAGAATGCAAATAAAAATAAAAAATTCAAATGTTGTATGGTTTATTAAAATATATCATTATTGAATTGAAGAAGAAATTACTTTATGGATGATTTATTTATGACACTTGAATTTTAAAATACAAATATCTCAAAAATACAATTCCTACTATAATTATGAGAGAAAGAAACATATTTTCATTATATTATTATACGTAATTTATTATAACCTATTAAAATATTATATTGTATTGTAATTTATCTAAACTATTGTAATAATTTTCTATCTTTTTAACTTTTTAGCTTTTAAAGAAATTTATAATAAGAAGTGTAAACTTAAAGGAAGCATTACTGTCTAAGAGAGGGCGACACTAAATAAATCATAATAAAGCCACATCACTGTACCGATATTTAATAACATCGCCGTAAATTGCAAAATATTCCACAGAAAATCCATGTTCATTATACACAGTGATGTATGTGCATGTCACCTATTTTCGTTATAAAACTTAGTTAAGTACATGTCACTAGGTCCTAAGGAAATTTTGGGAATAAAAAAATATAGAAAGATTTTGTGTCAATCTCATAAATACCCTATATTTATCCAAAATTAGATTTTAAATCTGCAAACTGTCAATTGCATCATCCTTAAGGTAAATATCATCTAACTCTTTGTTTGTTTATTTTCTACAATATCTATCCTTGACAATAATTATTCCAACAGTGTCAGTTTAGTGTTATTACCTTCTATTTAACAATCAAATTCTTTTTGCGTTGTTTTAATACGCTCGGTATAATTTAAAAATGTCACTTCATGATTAAATTTTGATTCTAATAATAAAACCATCCTGGAAAGCAATTTTTGACTTATTTTTGTTTGTATCTATTTGCTGTATTTTTTGGCATCCGTTCCAACCACCCCTTTTGCAGAAACTCTTTTTCATCATAAAGCGCTCTATGATTTGTGCTTGTCTGATGTGAGTAAATTTATGGAATGTATAGCATAATACTCGCATTCGATTGCAAATGGAATGTTTCAATTTTCCAGCTATTCCCTTTTTTTTTATCAATTCCGCTTCATACAAGTCCGCGCGTAGAAAGCAACTTCAGTTGTTGCTGTTCCTGACAGTGTAAAGAGCACAGGAAAATTATTTCCATTTACTCTACAGAATTTATTTGTCTTACATTATAACAAAGTATATTTATTGTAATTTAAGAGTTTGTAAGATATAATTTACAGAGCATAAGTTTAGATCAGGAGTAATTTTCTCAGTTGGGATGATTAAATCTGTCATTTCTTTGTACATTTAATCTTCAACTGCAGTATTTAGTGTGCAATCGACAACATACATCTAATCATTTACCAATCACCAACAGAAACTGTCTTAAGGAAGAAATTACTAAGAACATATATAACTGAAGAAGACAACCAAGTGAAAACGTACTATTAAAAAATAATAATAAGTTGTGGAATAAATTTATATCAACATAATTAATATTAAATACTTCATGACTACATTCATTAATACAACAAATAAAAATGTTGTTATTTAAGTCAGGGAGAAAACCCGTTAAAAAAATTGATCAAATATATAATTTAACATCAAACAAACTATAATAATGTAACAATTAATATCTACCAATTTAATTTGTTTTTTTGGTTACTGCAATTTGAAGAATTTAGTTAATTACTGTCACAATCAATAGTCTTCAATGCATATAATGTGTAAATTGAAAAACATATTAATTGATAAATAAAATAACAAACGTTGAATATAAAATAAATGGAATCAAGGTAGATTCTAGGTGCATGTAATTAATGCAGTGTGACAATACTGAGTAGAGTATTACTACTTTAAGATACAATGTTCTGATTACACTCCTGTGACGATTTTGTATCTATCTTATGTTTAGTTTATGTTTGTTATGGTTAGTTCGTCTAATAACAAAGAGAGAGCGTGCGGAATGGCGAGACTGGCAGTGTGAACAAGTGTGCGGTCGCGGGAGAGAGAGAGAGTGTGTAGAGGTTAAGAAAGCGCATGGAGAGAAGTGAGTGAGAGTAGCAAGAGAAAGAGGTTGGAAGTGTGAGAAATATAGAGATAGTGAATAGTAGAAAAGATAGACTACCCTCCTTACAATTTGGTTTTATTTCACAGCGTATTGATAGAACATACTGTCTAAACTTAATTCATATTAGACCATTCATTAACTTCTTTGATGTCTTCCGTTAGCCCATATTGTTCAGACTTAATTAAATATTAAGGAAAAAACGCAATAATTCTTTGACATGTTTGAGAAATAAATTAATTGAATATTGTTACCTAATATCATATAGTAAACAAAAATGTTTGATTTGTGTAGTTGACAAGTTTGACACAAGCTGTAAAAGCTTAAAGACACAACTTTGAGCTTTATCAACAACTGTTGCTTGATGATATGTAAAGCCAGGAAATTGAAGAAATTTTTATCTTGCTTAAACCACACCAAATGCAATGCATATAAATTGACTTCAAGGCATGGTTTGTATGCAGGTTTAAGTCTATTTCCTATTCAATCAATTCAGCAATGTGATAATTCATGTATGAGTTGAGTGAGTTTTCCATCTGGACATTTGAAGAATTGTAATTCGAATACGTGGAACATTCGGACAACTTGAGAGTATTACAGTGTGATGGCGTGATAGTGTGATTCTATTTGTATTCTGGTAATGGCAGTGAAATGTACAGTGTACAGTGTGCATTACACAAATGCAGCAAAGAGTAATGGGTATTGTGCATTTGCGACATTTTATTGTACATCTTGTACAAACACGAGTGTATTTTGTAGAAGTTTTATAGTTTCCCAAATGTATTTGGTATATAATTTATTGAGAATTGTTGAATTTATTTGAAACGCTGAAAACTATTTTAAGTACTTTTACCTTGAAATAGATAAAGTCATACTGTTTTATCCGGGAAAAATTAATTGGGTATATTTTTTAGTAATGAGATATAAAATTTGATTGGAAATCTTTTATATCAACTAGAGATCAGGATCAAAGGAATTTATGATATTCCATTGTTTCATAGGTATTGTGATTTTAAATTAGTAAAATTATGAAATACATTTATGCTATTCATGCATAGATAGCAAAACTAATTGGACTATAAACCATTTTTACGTTTTTCTAATTTTTAATTTATTGTGACGTAATGCCCAATATTGTGTTAATAAAAATGTACCAAATAACAAATCTAAAGTTCGAGCGAGTTAGGTTATACATTAGGTTGAGTTAGGGTTATGGAGGAATAGCTGGGAGGTTTGCGTATGCTAGAGGAGTGATGATGATTTGGGGTTTTTCTTGGATGGACCATCATTTTTATTGCATTTTGCAGTAATAAATTACTAATCAAGATTATTTATAAATAAATTTTCATTGATTGAATTTTTTGTTATTAACAAGATATGGATATTATTTATAATCTTCTTAATATGCAATTTTTCATTAAATTTCTAATGCATTGACTTGATCTAATCCCATGCATTTTCAAGCATTTACAAACATTTTCATTAAAACATTCACTTTAGATAGGAGGTTACTTTTCACGTGGAGATATTTCCATCTCTTTCAAACTCAGCAGAACATAAGAGTTTCCTTCCAAACCTTCAGTGAACCCTCAATCTTTTGAAGTAAGTTTGTTGAATTAGAACCGTTTATTTAAATATAGCATAAATTTATGTTTATTTAATAAATTCAAGTTATGGAACAGAACAGAATTTTTGAAATTAAGCCGCAATTGTAATTTTGTTAATTCTTAGAGTAGAAAATCTGGTGTGAGATTGAAAAATACGATTTTCTCTTACATTAAACTTAATAGCCTAGTAACTGAAGTAGTGACCGCATATATTTGAGAGAGACCGGGTTGAATCCAGCCCGAGCCCCCTCCAACTCCAATCACCATTAATAACTATAGTAGAAGTAATGGGATGTGACTATGTGAAGAGGAAATTTATAATAAAAGAGATTTTAAAATTTATTGCCTTTCTTGTGTAAACTAATGAACGTGAAGATTAAAGGAAAATTTTTTTAATGTTGTAGGCAACCAAATCAACAGATATGATATACTTCAGGTTTTGTGTTTTGTACGACAAAAACATAAATTTTAAATGAAAATTTTATCTAAAACTAGATTGTGGGATAAAATAATTGCATATGTAGCATACATTCTATGGTGTGTTTTGTAAACTATCTTCACATTTGTGGTAAAGTCTTGTTGTGAGTCTTGTAAAAAATTCTTAAAACTTTTGTATCTTATAGAGTTGCACAATATGTGGTCAACCGTAAGTTTCAATGGTATTATGTTTAAAGTTTTGAGAACAACAAAATTTATCCTAATTGTTTCTCTGCGATTTACTGTGTTTGTGGCGATAAATTGCAAACCCTTGAATATTTAATCAACATAACATTTGAATTTTTGTTTTTTCTAAAATCTTAGTTCCTATGCTTATTTTCCGTTATCCTCCTTTTTGGTTTTCTTTCATGCCAGACTAACTAACGAAAGCTTCGGTAATGTTGCACTACTTGCTTAAATTCGTAATCATCATGCGGCAAATTATTTTAGAACACATCATGAACTACCTATTAATAATTTATTAGTTCGTCTAATGCAAATTATTATTATTTGAAAAACTTTTTTTGTAATTACACATTGATACTTTAATTTCCTTACCTGTGGTATACAAAACGTCAAACTAGCAGCCCAAGCAATCCAGACCATCACCTTCGACCTCCTGGACGTCCACGAACAATAAGTTAACGGATAACAAATTGCCTGATGCCTATCAATCGCCGTTGCCATCAACACATACGAACTGAGATAAGGGCCCAGGGTTTGTCCAAATTTGACCAATTTACAGAGCACTGCACCACCAACAAACCTGTATGTTACCTCCCAGCCCAATTGGGGCAAATCACTCAGGAGAGCAGTGATCAAATCAGCTATGCTTAGATGCAAGATGAAAAAGTACATGCGTGAGAGTTTCTTTCTACCCGCATATCTTCTCCTCGTCCAGAGGGCTAATAACACCGTTGAGTTTCCCAGGACAGTCACAAAGAAAATCACTGAGAGTGTTGCAATCTCAATGCGGGCTAAGTGTTCATCCCGATCTATCATTGAGTTTTCCACGCCTATCGACAACAAGGTGCCGTTGGAGATATCAGGAAGATGTTGGTGGCTATCATTGGCTAACGTTGGCAAACTTGAGAATGAAGATAGTACTGGCTCAGACGAGTCAACCAAGTCAGAAGCCATGGCTGCTAGAGTGGAAATTGTGCTTAACTGAGACTCGTTCATCATGATGGCGAGGTTGTAAATTCTATTTCAGAAATGATGGGCTTGCATTCTGAAACATGGAAAACGTATACTTTAATGTTAGCTAAATAGAGGAGTTAGAATAAAATTTTATGTTTTAATAGGCAACCAACATAGCAAAATATGATTTTTCCTGTCTTTCTCAGTTTGATGAAATCTAGAAAATGACTGCATGTTGACTTTGTTTTATACGAAACCTTATATAAACAAAGTTTACTTTTATAATATCCAAAATGTCTATTTTATTTTAATTAAAAAATCATAAGTATCCATTATTGATTACAATGTAATACAATGTGCAAGTTAAATTTTCTTCTTTGAAAATTAAATTCAGAGAAATGTGTGCTTCTTCATATTCATCGTCCGCTAAATTTACTTGCAAATTTGTTATTCTATATAAAGGAAATTTACACAATCTTGTCACATATTTTTCGAACCTTGGAATAATTTAAAACTTGAATAATTTGCATACATTTTAATTGCCTACAGGTATTCGTTGTACTTTGTAGAATAGTATATTTTGCACATATAACTCATAGTTTCTTTAAAGACAAGTGTGTTGAAACCAAATCGAGTTTTTCGAGAAATCAGGTGATTTTATAATTTTTCTGTTGAGATGCGTTCTAAATATATCCAAACCATTCATTTGCTGCCTCAACCTGTATGTAATCTGAATCAAATTAATATTAAAATATGATGACTTTTGCTCTCAATGCGGAAATTCATGATTATATTAGGCTCTGCGAATTAATAAGCACGTGGCAGGTTTCAGTCAAAACCTGTTATCAGCATTTTCCAGTTGGTTAGTGCTGATTTCAAGTGTATAATTCGAAGTAATTACTTGAAATTATTACCAGTTTGGATGCAATCTTTTTACCTTTTGAAAGGTAATTGATTTATTACTGCGTTTTCATGTGATGATTGAAATAATTTCGTATGATATCTAATCCATTTGATGATATTTGCTATCTTAGTTTATTGAATTGTTTCATGTGTTGATTACAAGTCTTGTAAATGTAGTATTAGAAAGTTTATATAGTGTGTATCAATTAATAACATCCGTATGTGATTATGTGATTAAATCCAAAATTACAATTTTTTAAGAAAAAAAAGAGTTTAATTTGTTCACAACAATTTTATTACTGCATATTATCTCTATTCATTATAGTTACGGCAGATGGTGTACCCAAATCAAGGCAAATAAATATTTTTAAATTTCTACTTAATTTGAAGCTATTAAGTGGCGTATTTATCAAAATTATTACTATACTATCAAATCTTGCATAAATCACGATTGTGTCATAATATAGTATACGTACTATTCTCATTAATCAAAGTTACAATGTGTAACAGTGTTCATTCTACTACTATCGTGTACTTGCAACTTGCACTTTTCTAATCTATTGACACATTTTCACTTGCAATTGAGATTAATATCAACTCTAGTTGCAGCGATTTTTCTTTGTTCTGCATGCCTTGAATATTTTGTGCTTTCAACCTGCACTTTATTACATCCGTAAATTATTTATCACAATTGTCCTATTTGAATTGTTTTCAATTTCAATTTCATGTCATTTCAAGTCTTTTATTTCTATTTCTTATATTTGCTATTGTAATTTAAATTCACACAGCTACGTTGAATTTTTCCGGGTCAAAGATAAAAAATACTTGAAAAGAAAATTAAAAATCAAACATATATTGCAGTTTGCAATGTAAATAGTAAATTGGCAGAGTGTATCGTTTCAACCAAATGTTATTAATTGAATTATTTCCAATTGAAAAGCAATGAACGTGCATTGGAGAGTTTCACGTTGATAATGACAGTTTAAAGGCAAATCAACAAAATAATATAAAACCGACAGAAAATTAATTTAATTTACAAATGATACAATAGATAATATTTCGGAAAATTACATTGTAATTATGACAATTAGACAGATAAAACAATTGTGACCAATGTATCATAATATAAGTAAAGCCGTTCGTACATACTAATTTAAAATAAAACAATAGATTTTACTCATGTATTTTATATCATCATTAGTTTTTTATATTTATATCCTTGGGATTGACTTTTAAGTTCAATTAATTTTCCTGGCATTCATGAAGTTGACACTCCTGCTGAATAACTAGCCACACTTAATTTGTGTGATTTATTTAGGCTTTATTTATTTTTTGTGAGTGGTTTTTACTAAATAAATAGTGCCACACAATTATTCAATGTTATGCTGGATATTCTTATTCAGTCAATTTATAAATAAATACTAACTGGTGTTATTGTGAATGGTTTCGTATTTTCAAGTTAGTTTAATTATTTTGATTGCATTTTGTTTGTTGCTAGTTTTTTCATATGTATAATAAGAAATTAGAGTTTTTGGAATTTTATCATTTTTTTATTTAAATCAAATAATCAATTTATCGTATTGAGAAGAGTTTATGTTTTACTTTGTTAGTATTTAATTCAATGTTTTTATAATTATTTAATGTATGTCAAAAAATTACCTATTAATTAATCATTATTGAATACTTCTTCTTCAATACCGATTGACGGAGAGAGAACGCAAATAGAAGTATTTGTGCTCTCACTCTACACTGAGCCACGGTAGTTGAAAGTCTCTTCACCCGGCCGCAGCAACTCAGTTTTTCATATTTTATACAATATGCTACAGTTTATTGCAGATATCTCCGGAAATAGTAGAGATATTTGACATATTAAATTGTTTATAAATATTCAAGGAAACTAACAAAAAAACCTTAAAGTCATAATAAATAAAAAAAATAAGAACTCAAGAAATCAGGCGTTTTACTGTTTTCTTTTGAAAAGAAATATTAAATATAAATATGTTTGATCTTGTTAGTATTTAATTAAATATTTTTATAATTAATTATTGCATATAGAAAAGTAACTTATTAATTAATCAGTTTTAAGAGTAGAATTGTATGCTTGGAATAACTGAACTCTGTAGTACCGATTGGATGAGAGAGCGCGCAAATCTCAAGTATTTGTGTTCTCACTCGACAGTGAGCCACGGTAGTTGACGGTCTCCTACACGAGCGAAGCAATACAGCTTTTCATATTTTTGTACAACACGCTCCAGTTTATTGCAGATATCTCCGGAAATAATAAAGATATTCCAAATATTAAAACGATTATTAGTAGTCGATGATTGCACAAAATTTACAGTAAATAAAAAAAAATTAGATTGGGTACTACGTAGTGTAATTTCATAAATTTTGTGCCATTCCTATCATTATCTAATTTTTCGATTAATTCAAGCGAAATTTAATTTTACATTACCACCACCGAATATCAAATTCCACCTGATGTAAAGCAAAGTTAATTCATAACGTGTATACCAACTTAGACTATTACTAAGTTAATTATTTTATAGTTTCCACAACCATACTGCT
>JAODGC010028714.1:14940-46680 GCA_027574925.1 Ecitoglossa quadriceps | reverse complement strand
AATGTACTTTCTTATTTGTTTGGATTTTTTTTGATCAGAAATTATCCTTTGCAAGGACTTTTATAGAATTTTTATTACCAATACATGCCGAGGTTGCATTATTGGCTTCATATTTAATAAGGTTACTTGTATTGTTAAACAGGCTTACATTTATATAATTTAAAAGTGGATTGCAGTACTCAGAAAAGGTGGAGGATATGGAATAATTGATAATTTACTCCGTTCATTAATATTTTTTGAATGTTATTTTCAACCTCTGTGTTCTTCTCTATTGCAAGAAAACAAAAATTATTCTTTAATTTTCCTTTTTACGTGCCAGAGTAAAGAATTCAGCTTAAAGATGAATTAAATTTCTTGCAATTTATGCGCGACAGGAAGTAGAAGTAGTAATAGTATAATTGTATTTTGATTTCCACCATTGGTTTGGTACGAAAAAACTATGTTCGTCTACTTACTTGATTTTTAAATTATTCTTTATACTCACTCATGGAGTTAGTCATCAGACAGAAATTTTGAAAGAATTTTTGCAGTATCACTCTTAACCTGTTTTTATCACAAAACATTTTTTTGGTTTCATAAATACGTAAAACAGTTATTAACGTCAGGTTTTTACTCGAGGTATTTGGAGTGAAATTTTGTAGTTATCTACCTTTACTACAATTATATGACTAACTTCTTCATGGTTTGACTATATGTAATTCCAGCTTCTTTCTAAACTTCTTTAAGCATTTAATATTTACATACGCCTTAAGGCTGGATGACTTAAGCGAAACTGTACTCAACAAAAGTTTGCTATGTTCATAAAAAGCATAATTTCATCAGCAAGATCTAAATTGGTTTTTGCTTGAACAATTCTCAAACTTGTTTTGGATTTTCTCCACAAAAACTACGTAAAGTACATCAACCTTTCATTACAAAACTCCAAGCTAAAGAACTAAATCAAATCTTCTTCAATTATTTGTAGTTCCATTGTAGTACGAAATATTACTAATTCTGACCATTCTCTTCAATTACCATTTACAATGCAAACAGGACTTGTTGCTAATGTTCAAGCAAAATAAAAATACTTTCTGACGCGGAAAATTCAACAAATTTCGCAATCATTTATTTTCATCAGCAATAATATTTCAAATGTACATATATTTATACCGTAATGTGTCGAAAACATTTTTTTCTTATCAGTGCCCTATACACAGGGACAATAACTACTGACTCACATATTTGTGCATAAACACCTTGAATAATAAATATGTAGGTAACTAATCAGAACACATTGATAGCTGTCAGCTAGTAGTCTCCGGCTAAAATTAGCTTAAAAGTATTTAAATGAATAGCGTTTAGATACCAGCAATTTTTTTTTTCAATTTTTGCTATTTCAAACCAATTATATAAAATAAGTAATAGTTTAAAGTTGCTTTGTTGTTGTTTTGTTTACTAGCACTCATTGTTGTTGACTTTGTGCTCACTTCGAATTTGAGTATAATCTTGAAACATACACTGGTTATTCATATTCCCAACCTTGAAAACTCGTTAGTAATTAAAGTACGGTAATTATTTTACATTTGTGAGGTTAGGAATTATCATTTTGGTTGAAACAACGGGAAGTCGTTGAAAAACGATTTGATATCATTATTTGAATGATTTTTATTGTTTTAAAGTATTACGGTTAATAAATGAGTTTGATTAGTTTATATAACTGGAACTGCATATTAATATATAATCTAAAATTACTGTGTTTTATTTTCCTGTTATAATATTTGGATTTTATTCTAATTTGGACTGAATATTTCTATTCAACGTTTCAAATAATAATTGTACAAAATATTTTTTCTTGGGACAATACTAATTTAATTTATTATTATATAGTTATATTTATTAATACTAATTGTATTGCTTTAAAGAAAAAAAATATATGAATAAATATTTTTTTGAAGATATCAATTCTTAGTCAAAGTTCTAAAATACATTTTATATGTTTCGGAATAAAATTGGTTCTTTAAGGATAACCATAGTCAATAAAGCTTGTAGGTGCATTATTATGTTATTATTGATAGTATGAAAACAATATTCCCAGAAAGAAGTTCAATAAACTATCTTAACTTGAATAGGTGACCTTGAGTGTTAATCTAATTGTGGATGTTGATATTTTTTGAGCTATAATAATGTCATATGTAACTTTATCTAGCACGTGAATTACAGTTACATCCTTCCATTTAATTCTGATTTTTATGATTAACTTTAACAGTTCACATTTAAATCCATTTAATTGAAAGGTTTTACGTTGTTTTCTACCATTTTATTTTAAGCTCAATAAAAATGCAATTTAAATAAACATGGATTAAAACATTATTTCAATTTTAATTTAATTTTCTCATTTTTTAAAAATTTATTTAATTATTATTATTTAATTATATAATTTAAAGCTTTATACTTCATCACTGTAAAATTTCCATATCAACATAACAATTTTTCAAGCTTTACTGCCTGCTAAATTGCCGGAAGACGCAAAAAGCGGAAAACCGGCGGATGCGCCCAAAATGCAGACTTAGTATAAAGCAGAAATGATATTATTAAATTACATAGAATATTTCCTAAAAAATTCTTGTTTTTTTATTTGTCACAGACGTGAAACCAAAAATATTAACAAAATAAAAAGAGTGAAAGTAAAGTGTAAGGAACTCTGTATAAACAGGTGTGGAAGGTGTTTTTTGAGAAGTAAGCAAAGTGAAGTAAAGTAGATAAGTCAGATAATCCAGTTGCTAAGGATGAAGAAGTATTTATGTAGAAAACATTATCAAGTTAAGTCTTGTATAAAAGATAAGAAGAAAAGTTCAGTTTTCTGGTAAAGAAAACACTTTTTTGTTGGTTTGTTGCTGACATTAGAAATTATTTGAATAAAAGATAGTTTTTATATTTATGCAAATCCCTATTACTTTTCATATAAACATACAACTTTGTAATTAATTAATTAATTGTGATGCTATTTTTATAAACTAAATTTAATGTTGATTATAAATTATTTAATTTCCTTTGCATTAATCTTAGTTTTGCTCAGTTTAAGCAAAACTATAAGTAGAGCAATTCACTATCACTCTATTACAATCTGAACCTTTGCAGCTTTCACTACATCCGTTGTAACCCCAACTATTATTTTCCTTATCATTAATATTGCCACTATTATTATCTACCACTGTAACTGGCACCTTCTACGCTTTTATCCATAATAACGATCCCAATGCACAAAAGTAACCCCATCGTTTAATATTCTACACTTTGGACATATTGCGGTTGGACACAAGATACCCCATAATAAACTAACCAGAATCAGGGAACATGATTTCCGCACGATTCTCCATAGGGCTGCTCTTAAATTACAAAGGAAAATAAAGGAGAACATTATTGTTATAGGCTTGTTATAGCCTTTTGTGATATATACATATAGAGTGTATATCCTTAGCTTGAATAATAATAATGGATATTTAAAAAAAAATAAAGCAATATTTGTATGTTCATTGGTGTTTTGGATGTATTGTCATAATACAATGACATTCATTATAGAAATGTTTTGTCCCCTTGAAACAAATTTTGATAATATATATTTATAGAATATGTCAATCACTGCAGTCGCAAATTAATATTTGACAAGCACCTAGAGTTAACAAACAAAAAAGTAACAGCTGCGCTCAACTCCCTATACCCTATTCTGAAAAAGAGGTTCTAAACTAGATCTGGCAATCAAAATAAATATCTATAAGATGGTAATTGGACTCATATGTATGTATGCTTCGCCAATCTGGTCTCTTGCAGCTGCATCTAATAAGGATAAACTGCAGAAATTGCAAAATCGGGCAATTCGGCAATCATACAATTTGAGACGTAACAGGAAAATTACGATTCTTTACACAATAGCAAAAATAGCAACTATTTGCGACCTTGCAGAAAGAAGTAACCGAAAATTCTTTGAATACTCAATTCGCACATCAACATTCACTGAGCACATACATGACATACCCATTCTAATATCTTATTTTAAAACCAAAAGAAAACTTTTCTGTCAATTGTAACTTTCACATCAAACTCATTACTCCTCACGCTTTACACTAAGTACTTTGCACAACATTCAGCGGCTTTAACTACTTCTCTCTGATCATCTGTTTATCCGCTGCACACTCACCCTATACAGAAAACACGCGCAATTTTTGTTATACTACAATCATCCATACATTAATTTTAAAGATAATGTTTGTGAATTAAAATTAATATACTTATTACTCAGTAAAAAAAAACTAATTCTCTCAGCAGTCGCATCTGGCAGATTCAATCATAGAGCATTTTATTGACCCTAGTTAATACCATCGAAACTAAACATTTATCCATCTAATATTTAATTTATCAACAATTAAGAACTGAATGTTGATTCAATAACTTTATTTGCAAGTAAATGTACATCACAATACAAAAATGTTGGAAAATAGAAACTATGTAGAGAATGTGATTAAAATGAATATTTATCACAAAAATAATGCTTTGAATTTATTAAATTACAACAAAAAAAATATTGTTCAGGTACATACGGAAATAAACTCAGTTAAAAATTGAATTACGCTTTAATTAATAGCGGTTTTAGATAAACCATAGAACAAAACTATTTATTTTTACATCCATTTACAATAAACAAAATATTAATAGGATTTACTTACAAGTATATAATGCAATATTCTCCAATTGAATGTTTCGTGTCATGCTGCATTATGAACGTGTGAATCCATTCTCATCGTGTCTTTCTGAAGCCAAATTCTCGAGGGTACTTTTAACTTGAGCAATTATATTGACTTCTTTCACAAAAAGCAATTTAAGTTTGCACATTCAAAGATACCACAATACTTGAATAGAAAATTGAAATTCAATATCCATTTAAATGTCCAATCTAACGCGCAAATTCAGTAAAAATGTTCCGTGTTATACATTTTCACAATTTCTTTTCCAATTTACCTGCATTAAGCACTTAAATCAATAAAAAAAAACTTTTATAGTAGTTATTACTCAGATCACACTACCACACACTTTTAGCACTCAAGAAATGTAAATTGTTTACGTAAAACTGTACTCTTCGTATTTCAACTGTTGTAATGATCCATTTTTGAAATCACTTCACATTACATTTTATTGTATTCACATTTATTTGATTCCATAGTTCCATAAGTCATTTAATTTATTTATTTGTTACGTTAGATTTGTTGATTGTTTTTATCTTTCAAAAAAATGGTTTAAAAAAAAATTAATTCTCTCACTTGTGGACAGACAATTTTGCAGTTTTGTTGTAAGCAATTATCTAGTAACTTCTAAAGTATTTTTTTATTGTCTTTTAACTTTTGTTGATTATGCTGACTTGTTATCCTGCGTGAATTGACGGCGCTCGACACATTATCCTGCTACTGCCTTACGTGTTTTCTCTCGTCGAACGACGAAATGCGACTGACGCGCCTCGTTCGCTGACGAGTGCTCCCAGCAGTGGGGATCGTCCTCGCAATGTTTATTAAATGCTTGATATCCTGTAATGTACTTGGAGGTAAACTGTAAATGCATTTGTTGAAATGTAAAAGAAATAGTTGACATATTAAAAAAGTTGTTTGTAAAGGCAGTATAAAGAAAGCGAATGAGTGGGGAATGAGGAAATCATTAGATGTAATTTTAATTAAATGGATTATAAAATTTACGCCAGTAAATATAAATATTTACGCCAGCCTAAATCAGATATTTAAATGCTTTAATATCAAGTATTTTCAGATTTCTTGTAGCTTGTTGAGGCAAGCGAGAAATCAGAAACGCGCACAGCTCGTGGTATTAGCTGCGCTCCATTGCGACATCTCATGCCGTTATCCCCACTCTATTAGAACCTATATATAAGAGTCTCGCTTAACGCTCGTTAGTGCAGTCGATACTCAACCTTCGTGAAATAAACATCTCTTCTTTCACTTCTTATTTGCTTTTTTTTATATATTACTTTCCGTTATTTTTATTTAAAATTAAGTACAGTACATAAAAAGCATGTCTATGACCTTATATATGAGTACTTTTCGCACGACTGCTTCATACCACAGATACTACCAATCTCAAAAAATTATGACTTCATAAATAAAATAAAAAGTACGGTTAAAACATTAAATAAATCAAGCATGTTTACATCCTGCATGATTTTACTTGCTGTGCTACACATTTCACCTAGAAAACCATCTAACATTATATAGTATTTTAAAATGCATGGTGCAATTGCAAACATATATTTCAACTTCAAGCAGACTATAGATTTTGTTCAAATGTTTTCATCTCTTGCTGTAATTTATCTCGTGTTTGCTCACCGAGTTGTGGTCATTAGATACAAATTCAACTACATGTCTACTTGTAATTTTTATTGGTGTCTGGCATCTGTTACGACAATTAATAGTGTGAGCAAATTTTGTAATACTACAACATTTATGATCTTATTATTTGTTTTTGGTGTTAAAATATATTGAAAATGTGTTTAATATTATTCCATAAGTATAGAATAAAAATTTTGTTGAATCTTGAAACCCATCAAATGCTTTTAGCGTATTAAATGTTTATATTTTTAAATAGGTTATTTATCACTATATTAAATATTCACATTTATTTGATGTAGTTTGATCCTCTCAGGTTTGATTTGTGTAAAATGAATTTTTGCACTTTATGTAGATGTTTTACCATTTAACTAGGTTTTCCAGCAGTTGGTATTCTTTTTAAAGCATTAATTAACTGTAGATAATTAAGATATGCTCCAGGAGCAGGAGTTGTTTGCATTGTCGGTTTCTTAAGCTGTACGGACTAGTTACATTCGCAATTAAATTTAATTTATTTGTGGCTTATTTAATTTGCATTTGCGTTCATGCTTCGTTGCCCAAAGATACTGATAATTGCCAAAGAGCTGTAATGAGTTATGGAACTGTTGAAGGAGGTAAATTGGTTTCGAAGTTAACTGATCAAATTTTAAAGGTGTTTATAGGTTTGTAAACACGCAAATTAATCATACTTATTATTCTAAATCAGTGTAGTAATTTGCAAAGAGATAGAGCTTTCCTGATTGATGAGTGTTTACAAAATATTCTCATTTTGCAAACTGTGACAGTTAATAATTATAGATTAGTTTCCAAGCAAATTCTAGAATTTCAATTGGTAGATTTTATACTGCAGATGTCAGAAGAGGGGGAGACTCAGTACGTCTGTGCTACATGTCCGCCTCACTAAAACTGTCATGAGCTTGCGTCAACTTTTCCCCACTCCAACTGGCAATATATAAACACCGTACTTCTTATAACTTACACAGTTGTTGTTCAACTTCTCGACCCAACTTCTCCAATTATTTGAATTTCGCAATATAAAAAATGTAGTAACTTTAATATATTGTGTTAACAACACGCAATACCCTTTCGTTTTTGTCATACAAATATTATTTATGTTAAATTGATATATTATTATTAATTAATTTTCCACAGTTTTATTTACTTTTCCCATAAGACATTTTAATATCAAGAAAATCCATTGACATTGTAATCAAAGTAAATCTGACAGAAAAAATGTCTAAATTACATTATATGACTCACAGCGGTAAATAACATTGAACAACAGTAAATTCTGGAAAAAGCAAGAATTTGGTAATAGAACCTAAGGTATTAATCAGTCGTCGACAGACTTGGCAGTTTTTAGAAACAAGAAGAATGAAAAGGTTATGATTTAAGTTTAGAAGTCATGTCAATCTTCTGATTCATTTGCGAAGAAAAGAAAAGTTTAAATTAAGAATTAGAGTTTTCCCGCATGTCCAAAGAAAAACAAAAGATATTGTGTGGGTATTTTTGTACTTACGTTTAAAATTACAAAGTTTTCTGACATGATGAAAAATAGAGAAGACTTATGAGTTTTATTATAATCGTTGGAATGTAAAATTCATAATAAATTTGACAAATTTAATAGAAATCTTAAGACATCTCAACTTAACCAAAATCATACTCCTTGTAGGATTCCAGCGTAAACATCTATGGCCTTGTAAATATTAACAAAATTAATTGCATACTGTCGGCGGACACTAATGAATTTTTTCCTCATTAATGATTTCCTTTATAGCTTAATCCGCTTACTGCAACGTTTAACTTTTTCACCTCAATTTTTATATACTAAGCATGAAATATTTATACCAAAGGTTTTTTAGCAATAATCTGAACAAGTCTTATTAGTTCTTTACGTCCTGTTAAAAACTCCTTACGGCTTTTTGTAAGCAATTTAACGATGATTGCGCATCTTACACTGACGTATCTGTCGACGTGATGATTCTGCATGAGGAAAATAAACAAACCAGGCCTGTTGCGGATGAGCAGACTGCAGGCATCGCCGGCGGTGGACCAATTTATCGCGCTTTTTCTGCAGGATGATGGTGTCGGCGGCGGCATGCCAAAGGGTAAATAACCGAGGTGCATACCATCAAAAGTAACGGGCCGTGGCGGGTGATGGCGATAGACGTGTGTAGCCTTCTAAAATGCTTGAAGGTAGAAGACTTATACCTGTAAGTGGAATCAAGCTTTGTGCGCAAAAAATAAATCGATGGTGTGGGATATTGTTTTTGCTAATTTTAGGGACTCTGGAGACGAGAAAATATATGGGTATTATGCTTGTGAGTTGAGAATGACTGTGGTGAATGGAAAAACATAGGGCAGGTTTGAAGGTAGTTTGGGTGGTGTTTTTTGTAGGGATTTCATTAAATTATGTTGTCAATATAAGTGAGTGATTTGTCGATAAAAAGTTTTATGCGGAAAGTGATTAGAATAGTATCAGAATTAATAAAGTGTAAAAATAAACAAAACTGGAGAAATTGTCAATCACATACGTTACATATTGAGATTTATGATCAAATAAAACAGACTCAAGTTATTTTTATCGCTTAGAAAATATCCATTAATTTAACAGAAATTAGTTTTGGACTCAATCTCAAACTAGTCTTAATTAAAAAAATATGTGAGATTGGTATTTACATATGGTATTTATTTACATTACTTTAAATTTCAAAAAAATTTCATACCCTTCTTAAATTTTCTTCCTCATCTTTTTTTAGTTTTCTTCTGCATGTTACAGTTGTAGTTGTAAAAGAAATAAGCTTAACCATTTCACTGCTACTTTATTTCAATTTACATCGTCTTTACTTTAACTTGAACGGCTGCACTCTACTTTTTTCTACTTCTATTTACTTTTTTTCTTTGAAAATAGTCTAGTGTGTTTTATTTAATTATACGATCAATTTGTATCGCGTTACCTTCGATGTTGTAGATGGACGCATTTCGGGAAAAGCTTCATCCGTAGAATAAAAACTCAGGGCGATTCAGCAATGTGTTTACGTTTATCACTTCTTTTATCTGACATCCTGATGACGTGTATCAATGGTATCTAGTTTTATGACTTTGTTCACTCAATATACACATGTAGCTTTTTTTAAGGATTGACATTAAGGAAAAGTGATAGGAAATACGATAATAAGTAATAACAAATAGTTACTTTTGGTGGTAATAATGTTACAGTTGATAGTTGGAGGCTTTTGTTTAAGATATTAATTCATTTGATATTGTTATACTAGAAAAATTATAAGCTTACTTTACAAATATAATTACTTGGTGGCTACAGTATATATTTCATTAAAGTAGAGAGTTAAATAGAAGGTCGGTTGGTCGAACGACATAACGTTTATCTGCCATGTTTTTCAAGAGAAATTTTACTACTGTCACTGTGACAGCTATCATCCTGAAAATGTTTGAAAATAACTTGAAGCAGAATCAATTCGAAAATAATATCAAGATAAATGTCTGTCATATCACCAATTGCTTTCGTATCTTAAAGAAAGTCAAAACTGATAAAAGTTGGTATAAAGTTTTTGTATAGATTAAATGTTGAATAGATATAACACTAAACCGGAAATATAAAATTTAATTATTCTTAATAATTATGTTAAGCACGTACGTAAGCACGTAAATGAAAGGAGTAAACTAAATAAAAAAACAAAACAAAAAATTGAATAAGAAGTAGGTTATGAAGCTACTCTAAACACAATTTATTATTTTATTTTCTCCATATAGTGTTACACGTCCTGTTCCTAAAAAATCTCTGCTATAAATAATCAATAGTTTTTTTTACCTCAATCTTTTACTTTGTTTTCCCACACTTCTATATTAACAGTTCGCATGCTCAAATTCTTTAATAATTGAATTTGTTTCACCATTGTTCATTGGCCTACTATATTACGTTCCCTATTCTCAAATTCGTCGAATTAAGGAGATTAACGTTATATCAAATAATAGTAATTACATTAATTGTCTCGTGCTAGATGTTGAGGAAACTATATGGCATTGAAATGTCGTGGGAAACTGCATCAAGTTAAAGATAAAGATTAAACTTGTAACACGAGAAAGATTCAAAAAGTTACCAGTTTCAAAGTAAAGCTAACAATGAATGTTAATAAATTTACACAAAAATAAAATATAGGCTAATCTATTAGATATTGAGCTAATATTAGCATTCTAATATTAGCAGCAGGATTTTAATAATTTTCTAGGTGCTGGGCATTAAGGTTTATCAAAGATATTTTATATAGTTCAATGTAATAAAAAGATGTAAATTAAAATAATTGTGAAATTATATGTTTTATGCTTTCTTAAGTTGTGCCCACTTATGATGGGGTCTGCGATTGAACCATGAAGAGCCGCAATTATCCTCTTTGATTGAAGGAAGTGATGTCAGATTATTTTGAGTATTTAAGGTTGTTCGTGCAACAATATGTTTTTTTAAACAAATGTTTTATTTCTATTGTAAATTGAATTAATTTAAATTGTCTTATTTTATTTTTCTTTGCTCTTTGAAAAATTGATATCACAGGATGTTGTTTAGAACCCCAAAATGATCTCATATTATTGATAGACATATTAAATGATTTAAAATTGCACGAAAACAGTCCAAATTATAGAATATTGAGTTATTCTCAAACTATAATATAAAAGTTAGTTTTATTGCTTGAGATGGTTTTAATTTGAACAGTGCATTTTTATTGCGGCTCAATTTGGTGTAATTAATCATAGCTGATCGTAATCGGTAGACAGTAAAATACCAATTAGTGGTCTGAGGTAAATCATAGTCTGGCTCCCGTACTCATAAATACTATGTGTTGCAAACAAATTGAGACTTACCAAGAAATTATTTTTTAAAAATGTTGTGATATTTAATAATTATATGAATTAGACACAATTATACTGTTGGAATTCTCAGGAAATTCAATAATCTACAGGCAAATACAACAAATACTACAATCCTAATTTAATTATAACCAATGTAATAATATTTTGAAGTTAAGTAATAATATTTGTTGAAGTATCAATATGATTTCTTCTTATTAAATCCAAATTTCTTGCCGTTCTTGAAATATTAGTTTATTAAGCAACTGTTTTAATTGTTGATTTTCATTTTTGTTTTCCAGCGTCATCTTTAGAGTCATTCTAAAAGGTTCAACTAGAGTAATATGTTTTTTTGCAGGAAATTATTTTAATATTTAAAAAAGATTGCTGTAATTTTGCAATTGCAGCACTCCATAGTTTAGCTGGTAGTATTACTCAAGTTAGAGTTGACAGATCAATACAAGGTTTACTGAAAGTAAACTAGATGGCGTATCGCTCTTTTATTTGACAGGTTCAAAGATTGAAAATTAAAGAAGCCAATATTAGCTTTAATCTTTAGCAAGTCAGTGCATACAATAATTATAATAATTATTTACATATAAATTACTTGATGTGTAAGTAGATAATGTAATTTTCAAATAACGTGGTTGGATAGTTTGTGTTTCACTTGTTAAAATCAATATGTTAATAAAATGAAGACCACAATGCAATATTTAAGGTATCAAGCTAATTAAGGAAGTTTTAAGTAATAAGAAAATTTCTTCCTGTGTACATTTATTTAATCATACTATCTTATTTTTCACCAAATTTTTTTGTCATCATATCCTGCTAAACACAATGAATATTTAGCCTACATTAAAATATCACAATATTCATTCATCTCATATCGCCTAGAGAGTCATACGCTAATAAGGTTAACAGTAGGTTTTGCTTAGAAAATCTAGAATTACATTACATTATTATGTCAGTTTGTCACCACTTTCCTTCCTCCACCTCGTAAACCCGCTAACCACACACAATAAACAATCACACCTTACATGGCGGAGAAAGACAACACGCACGTGATCATCTCGACTGCCTTGATGAATATTCAACTGACTCGGTGATAATCGTACAAATAGAAAGGATATGGCTTCATTACAGAGATATGACGATGCGAAGAATATTTGATATGGAAATTTAGGGACGAGCAATATTCACGAGGACCTGCTGCGGTGTCAGCAGGTCGCTATTACAGGGAGGTGATATGTACAAATACGCGCATTTTCTGGAAGTTTTCAGCGTGAGTTTCAATATTGGTTTGGCGCACGTTGTTTGCAGAGTAGGCATTTGGGGCCGGAACACTAGAGGCGTTGGAATATATTTAAATTGCACAACTGCATTATTTACCGATAATCGGCACTCGATCGGATGCTGGAGTGTTTGCTCGCCATTTTGTTCCTATTTGCTCATCGGCGAACAACGGAAAATGGTGGGTACTATTAGTCTATTAATGGATATATTACAATTTGGAGTATAATTCAAATAACTCTTGTTGCGCACAGTGTCAATTGATATAAATGTTGTGCGTTTTACAGAATGCTTTGTTCATTTTTGCAAATGCCTATCTGCGTCGTACTAAATTAAAAAAGTTTGCAATTAAACGGCAGCAACAATTCAGTAAAAAGTTGCAATTATTGATAGAATAGTTTACGACGATTTATACAAAGTTTACAACAATTTGTTGTTATTCTTATTCTAACTACATTCACCTCGACTTAACATCAATAACATTATTTGTTAATAGTCTAGAGATTGTTTTACTTGCTATTATATTACTTAACTTACATTGTACTTATATTATTTAACAGTATGTACAATATTTATATAATAGTTTTTATTATTTATTCCAATTCTTAATTGTTAATGATTTTATTGATAAATATCTTCCTTTATTCTTTGTTAGTTTCAACCAAACATGGTATAAAGTGACATTTTAATGGTTCCTGGACGGTTAAACCAAAGTAACAACCAAATTTCCTACCCATTATTAATTTAAGTCTATAATAAACAATTACACTCTAATAAATTCTTAGCAATTGTTTAATAAATTGATTCAATGTACGATAAAGTAACTTCTAATGATACTTCATACAATTAAACACAACTTTCTGGTAATCTATTAGCCATCAATCTCTCCTTGATTGCCAAGCCATTCAACTCCAAGTCACTGGGTTGGGTTGCCCCAGTTGCACCTCGTTGGAGAGTGGCGGAGTTACCATTTCCAAGTCGTAACTCTTTGGGTCTGGAGTCTCTTGGGAAGGTTCCTACCATTGCAACTGGATTGTTATATTGATGATACTAGAAAGAAACAGTGTGGTTCTTTGATATATCAAAACGCAAGCGATAGATGGCTTACAGGATTGGAATCAACAACTGGTTCTCCAGAAGCAGGACTAACCCAATGTTGGGCCACGTTTGGTTGATTAAAGCCGGGTGATGTTGGTAATCGGCCTCCATGAGAAGGTGGGACTAGTTGGCGTGTTTCACCATCTGGTGATCCTGACATATCAACGTTTCAATTAAAACTTAGTGGTTAAAGGAAAAAAGCAAAACTAGGGTGGTAGTATAGAAGTTACCATATTTGGCTGGAATAATATCTGGATCTCTTTCATCTCCATTACCATCTCTTGGAGAAGCACTTCGCAAAAGAGGTTTGGTTGATGATAAATTCTGTCCAAGATTAACACCACTCCCAAGGACTTTTTGCTCTGTTTCAGGACCCGATGATTGACCACGTCGTAGACGTACAATGACGAAGAAGATTATTGCTATGATGGTGAAAACCCCACCTATTACTATGCCAAGGAGTGGTGATATAGGCAACTCTCCATCTGACGCTGTAAAGAGAATAGGACACGCAGTTGGATCAGTAGCAAATATTCTGTGGCCCGAATATATTCTAGAGGTTATTCAAAGCTTTAGTATTTGATTCCAATTTGACTCAGTTGTGATTAATGTCTTGCTATATATTATCCCCAAAGTCTAAACAACTTTTGTATTCAATGCATGAATGTTTAGCAATGATTATGATTATGGAATATTTGAATATTCAATCAGGACCGCCATTGACATGCTGGGCATTTTGCACGCGTATAATTTGTCGCGTCCTGAATGCCTGAATAGACATTGATAAAGTCCGTCGCACAATTAAACGTCTTATCGCCGTCGGATGTGGGCATTGTGTGGCGGCGCTGGCGATTGAATTGTGCAATGTCAATTTCACGGCGTATTCACGGTACGCTCAAGATGGATGGCGCTACGCCCATTCCGGCTGGACCAACATCTCCAGGATATGAATTGTCGTCATGTGCAAAGAGTGCAATGATTATGCTATATTATCCCTATATTAATCTCAACGTGTAGAAATGATAAATGTGCAGAGGATAAAAGTAGAGTAGATTAATAGTTAGAGCAAACTCAAACTGGATTTTACGGATGCCCAAAAAGGATTGAGTACAAGTCTTGACTTTTATCAACATTACTATCAAAATCCCAAACATATTTTTATATGGTATAAGCAGTGAAGCAATAAAATCGTAGTTTCTTTTTACCTGTTCGCTTCTCAGCATCACGAAATGTGACTTCTTCGAGGACGACGCCGTTGCTGCGTCCCTTGGCGTTGACAGCAAAGACGACGATACGGAACGTCACGTCCGGTTCAAGATTATCTAGGAAGAAGAACGGCTCGGAGAAGGAGGTGATGTTGTAACGCGGCACGGCCGAGCTGGCGGAATAAAGCTCCAGCAGGAAGTGCTGTGGCAGGCCGCCGTCGAAGCCCGACAGGCAGTAGACATCCACTGAGCTGCTAGTCTGGTTCGAGAGCGTGCAGTTTTTCACCGGAAAAGGTTTACCTTAAACACATCACCGGTTGACGTTAAATCATTAGCTTCTGCTACAATATTTTACTCCAACTAATATAAACCCCAATATTTTATTACTCTGCTTTCTCATGTGGGTGGAATAAAACACTGGTTCTTATTAATGGTCTACCTGCAGCCACAACCTGGAAGATACAAGGATTTAGCTGGTGTCCGACTGAGTTGATGGCCCAACAGGATAAAGAGCCGTAATCCAACTCGGTGACGGGCGTGTAGCGCAGAACACTCGTCGTGCCGTTGGATGTTTTGGCAAAGCGCTCAGCGGCGACGTCCAGCGTCTCGCCGGAGTTATTGAATTTCCATCGGTAGCTTTTTGCTGGAGGGTCTGATTCAATCTCGCAGACGATATCGATGCTTTCACCACGTGATGCACCAACGACGACTATTCTATCGTGTCGACATGTTGGTGAATCTAGAATGAAGGAAGATATTTAATATTTCAGATTAAAATTCTCTTCATTGAGATAAATGCTGACAAAAGCCCACAACAATATGTGCTCTTCGGATGGGAGGCAATGCCTGAAGCAACGTAAAACTCAGGTAAAAAAAATACGTAGAAAATAAACAGAAGAATTTATTTCTTCAAGGGAAAATTGTCAAAATTGGGTTTATATTAGAAAAACTCATATCCTTTTTTTAGATTTCTTCTTGCAGAATTTCCTAACTAATTTGCTTAGTTTTTAACAACAATTAGACATTAAAATATATTATTTTCTAGGGATACATAATTGTTGATGTTGTACATTATTATTTGATTTCTTTTACCTTCCAGCTTTTAACAACTAGCAGAAAGCTCAAATGTTTATCCCCTTTCTACCAGTAATATAGTTATTTAACACAATCCATTTGTGTAAGAAGCCAATTCCAAAATATTTTTCCATTGTCTCTGTGAGTAGATTAAATACCCAATCTCCTAAATTGTTTGTGTTCTTTCCACATACTCAATTGATAATCAATGAGAATTACCCTAAGTGCAAGGACTAAATACTCCTAAAAGCTTTACCCACGCACACATGTGTTGTATGCAAATCAATTACTTCGAAAAGTGCACACATCGTGAAAATATTTTGCCTCGGTGCGCCTGCCACGCTAATTGAAAAATCGCATTATCTAAATTGTTTTCGTCCTGCAGAGTGCACGCGCCAGGACACTGGCGTCGTCAATGCGAACACAAATGCGCGTGTAATCATCTGGAACCTTTCGGCAATGTGCTTTTTAAACTGAACGACTTTGACGCGGTGTCCACTTTACTCTGGTGTTGATTTTTCCAAGTAATTATCCTAGTGGATTATCTCAACATGAAAATGCTCACTTAATTTGTTCGAAATTTTGTAAAATGACTGCTATTAATGTTGTCCTTATAGAACTTTTATATATGTTTATCTATGAAAATAGGTTTATTTTTTTGTAGATTTTTAAGGATTATTTCAAGAGTATCCTTGAAATAGTATGTTGAGTGTGAGTAAACACGATTTGCCTACGTTTCGTAATGATCCTTGATGATAATGAGCATTACCATAAAATTTTCCCGCTTTTTCCACATCTTCTCAAATTTCCCAACCGCATCCATGTGAATATCATTCATCTGCATCTGCTCCCCATCTCTACCAGCAGCGCCTATTAGCGCATAACAAACCTAACGAAGTGGAAGCAACGTGTTATCGCTGGCAGGGAAGCAGAATGCGTAACATTTCATCACGTCCGTACGCGTTTCCGTGACCATAGCCAAGGAGATAAAGTTATTACGATGCAATTTGTTACCTCGACAAAATTGCAATTTCCTTACCATCCTGCCAACACGTCCATTGCTGTCCTTACCTGTGTCGCGATTTGCATGCGGCGTCTCTCAGCGCAAGAATAAAAGATTGATCAATGCCTGCTGATAGCGTCATGCAAAGAAATATCTTCAAATGTCCTGCAGCACGTGCTGACATTCAACACGCCTTTTTCTACGAGATACGCAAGAACGAAAACGCTTTATTTACGTGAATCGCGTATGCTGGCGCTCATTATTTCTCAGAACAGGACGCACTTCTTCCACAAGGGAAGCTTGCAGGAGAAAAACAGCAGTCTGTCAAAGGCGTTGCAAGGATAGGAAAAAATTGCGAATAGATTGCGTCTTCAAATGACAACCGCATTTTCTCACATATATAAAAGACATGTTTTTATACAAGGAAAATAATTGTATGCTATTTTTCATTGAATATTGGTTCAACCATACCAATTGTGTCATAGTATTTATGAATGTACTTACATTGAACACGGAACGAAAGCTCGTTGCTGAGTGTTTCACCTTCGGAGTTTACTGCGGAGCAGACGTACTTTCCCGCACTTTGACGCGTTACTTTTTGAAGAACGAGGCTTTGATTACTACGAATTATTCTTGCTGACATATTGTGGTTCAATATTAAACTCTGAAAGAAAACAAAACAAGTGTAACATTTAGACCTTGTATTAACTAGTAATCGCCTAGCATAGTTGGTAAAGCTTGAGATCAGCAGATCAAGAATTCAAATTCTGCTAAAATCATAGAGATATCTGTAACATCTCAAACAAATAGAGCAGTTACTGCGTGAACAGTAGTAGGACATGAAGTAGAGTTTCGGTCTATGATTGGCATGGGTAACAGAAGCCACAAAATTCTACACCCAGCATGTAGGTACAATAAAATTAATAAGAATAATGATGATTGGTACTTAAGGGTTGTACGTTTATAATCTACATTTAGATTCATAATTAATATATCATTCCATTTCGTATTTTTCTAAAATTTACTCCGAATTCATATTTTGACATATTTACGAATAGGCAACACACCATACGCATAGAATAATGCAGGTAATCTAATATTCTCATTTATGACAATTTATTAAAACTAATAACATTAAATATAATTATAAAAAGAAGAAATTAAAAAAAAAATGGGATTTTTATAAATTGTTTTGTATATTTTTATAAATAATAAATTGATTATATGTTTTTTGCAATATAAAATATTTGGTAGCATACAATAATTTGTAAAATATTTGGTTAGTTTTCGAAAATTCCACCAAAATTTACACAATTTCACAGTCAATTATACCCTAAATATAAAGTCCATTTGTGGTAAAGCTCAAATTCCACTCATTACAGGACAATGAAGCATATTAGAATGCATGTGGAAAAATCGCAGGCGTAATGAAAGCTCTGCATTATTAATTAGGGCGAGCTGATGCACATCGCTCGAGAATAACGTGCAAAATGTCAGCTCGTCCGCATTAGCGTCGATTCGTTTTAATTGACAACAGCTCGCGGCTATCTCCTGTATTCTACTAATGATTGATTGATATGGTCTAATTACGCATTCATTGAACATGCAGGCGGAATTAATTATTGCTTAGCTTGCTCATTTGTTGCAGACCCACGTGAAGGAATTTTCTGATAAGCTGACAATATGGCATATGTAAAAGGATATTTCAAAATACATACTTTAGTTTTGAAGTTATACCTGGCTTGTTGTGAGGGTACGTTAAAGTTAAGGAGCGTTCGTTTAACCACAAATTGAGGTCGATCGACGCGGAAAGTTGGTTTTTCACCTCGGAAAACTTGCACTCGCATGTTACAAACGACTTGAGCTTGAGCCGAGAAACGTCCGGGCTTGCGGGTACTTGCGAGTGATTGTGTAGATTGCATATCGGGGGCGGCGGTTAATTTTGCGCCCAACCCGCCACAAATGCGAGAATAATAAGGGAATAAAAGGATTCTGATATCGACGTTAAGCACGCTACACATGACATATATTCAAATGCCAAGCCATCAAAAATCACACAAACAGAACTCCAAATAAAAGAAAATCGCACAACACCTAATTGATTATTGCAAAACACCCTCATTTTTGTGTTTTACCAAGTAAACATTTTATGGCATACACATCATAGAAGATGATTTTTATGCCATGTCAGTGGCAAGAGACAAAATATGTTTCCAGTTGATGTGTGTTTTAAGATGTCACCAGCATTGTGCTAAACGTCAATTCCCTTGTCGTCGCTAGAAGGGCAAAGAGGCAGACAACAAACAAGGTGAATTGTTAAAGAATGCGCAGTGGTAGTTGCAAGTCGGAAACGTTTTTTTTGAGTGACTTTTGCTGGTAGCTGAACTACCTCCCTGCTGACAGCTGGCAAGTGCACGGTGTTGTTGCTGCGCCAATGTTGGGGTGGCACACAATACGTCGATATTATGTTTTCGAGTATACAATATCGTAAATCGTCGCCGTTTTGACTGACGATGACGTCTCCAGTGGTTAAGAAACTGAATTCTAGGAAACTCTAAGACTGAATTCACGATGTACAAAGGTAGAAATGTTGATAACGAAGTGAGTTTTTTTTTAAACTTTTTATTATCGAAAGAAACATTTTCAACGGTTGTGTCGTACAATACTTTGAGATTTAGAAATTTTTACAAGATTTTTTTGTATAGGCAACACGCTATGTCATGTGTATACTGTGTTGCCTATATATAAAAAAGTGGAATTGTTTCTCAGATAATTTCATTAGTTGAAATCCATTTTATGGTCATACCACAATTTAGATTTAAAAGAGAATGCATTTTAAAATACTTATAAAAAGCCACCTCCCCAATATTGAAGAAATGACATTTTCTTTCACAGACTTCGTTTTTCTAATCGCTTTGCTTCAATCAGCCGGATGGCCAAGATGGCATTAATCACAATTTCAATTAAACAAAGAGCGCTCCAAGGCATTCCATTAAACCAACGATTGCAGTCTCCCACCACCTTCCCCATCAATGCTACCCACTTCTGCCATCTTAATGCACGCGTCCGACGACAAAAATTTATAATACCCCACCGTTTACATTCCGCAGAAATATCAAATTGAATCGCAGAAATAATGGCCCGCTTAGCACTCTGCGAGCAGCTCTTGACGCGCGAATAAAAATCATTAAAGGGTTCGCCGGCGGATGCCAGCGGAGGCAGCGGGTGTCGAATCGATAGTCATAGATTGATAAAGGGATAGATGGAAAAGTTAATGAGCTATGAATTCCGCGAACAGAAGGGAGCGAATGGACCAGAAAGCTGCAGCTTACGCCGCCGCCTCCACTGCTGCATAGCATCAGCTTCTGGAGTAAGGAGCAAAAAGGAGGGTGAGTGAAGTCATCGTTGTGATGAGAATATGTAGAGAATACTGATAGCGCATTAAGCGTACCTATGTTGTGTTGAACTTGGTTTGAAGATGGTATATATGACACATGACATATGGGTATACAGTGTGGTTCAAGTGTTCTAAAACCGTGAAGGTATTTTATATTCCCTTTTTACAATCCCACATTTTGACAATTTTCTTTTAGCCTTAAAACTGTTAAATATATTGTTGTTGGTCATGAAAAATAGACGTGAACATTTATATTTCCCAGCGCCATCTGTAGCACTAAACAAAAATTATAAATTTCTCTAGATAAGGGACGCGTGAAAATATTTTACCAAGATGTCAAACGCATTCGTAAACTTTGCTATCGTCAATTCTTTCTCCCTTATATAATTCAGAAATCTCGATCGTACGTCACTGCAGCAAGGACAAACATATAATTCACCGTTGTAATTTTTTGCCCCCAACACCATACTCTTCCCTTTTTGTTTAATCGATCTCTGGCAAAGCTGGTGTGATTTTTTGTCGACGCAATTACTACCCACATGTCCGTGACTTTATCAAGGATCCAAGATTGTCGGTCGTTTCATCAGGCGAGCTTCGCTCTAGAAGACGGATTATCTTTAATTATCTAAGACATCCCCCTCCACATCGTCCAGCAGCGACGTGTTTTTCGCGTGTCGAAGCGAAATAAGCTTCCGATTCGTTCCTATTGCCTGACTCCTGGGAACGAATGATTGTTACACGTTCGCTGCTGTTTTTCGCGACGAGAGGAAGTCTTTAACGCGCAAGGACATTTACCGTTTAAGGACAAACGCGAATCGATAGCATCGGCACTGAGCGAATGCTCGACGTGAACCAAAATCATGAAATCAGATTAGTTTAGAGTTGAGCGTAGAACTTCATCTGGGGCGAGCTAACGATACAAGTAGAATAGGTTAGGTTAGGTTGGAAGCATTGTAGCAAACTAGACTTGGTAATGCTGGGTAGATCTCAATGCGTTGAGATTTTTTTCAGAGGTTGTGCTCATCGACGCGTGAACTCATATCGCTGGGATGTCAACGAAATGGGATCCAGGGATACAGGACAATGCATTAAACATTTTGCTTGCGCAGCAAATAGATTTTGTACAGTAGAAGGAAGAAATGAAAATCTGTTTATGCAAACTAATATACAATGTGTTATATTTTTTCAAATTTCTTGGAATTTTTATTGAATTCTTTGCGTTTATACCAAAATTCCCGCATGTTCCAAAGTACCTTTAGATATAAGTTTAGATTAAGATCAGAAAATGGTGTGCAATTTCATCCTTGGCGTTCACGCAGCATGCCATTGTGTGCGAGAATATAGTGTTGCGATTTCGCTCTGATTTCTTCGTTTTCTTCTTCGTCAAGGAAATTAATGGTTGTGCGAATTCAATGAGCCGGCGCACACCTCACCCTAAGGGGGTAGTTTCACAACCGTTCATTATGGCAAATTAATTTTTAATCGAAATTTCCACGTATTTTTTTAATAGTATGTAATTTCAGCACAAGTGAGAACTGAAATTGAGTGCTGCCACGCAAGCTGAAATGCAGTAACAACTAAAAGCTCACAGTGAGAAAAGCGCTAAAAATACGAAGACTTCAAAGAATTTCTCCAATAATAAATGCCACATTGAAGCAAGTGAGCTGAGAATAAAATTTCTCATGCTGCGGTGAACATTTGTCTTTGAAGTCTTTGATAGTCATTAATTATGATCACGCATCAATGTCGCTGTAACCGCATTTCAAGTATCGTTGACGCTGCCTGAAAAATACGATCAGCAGGTGGGATATGAGGTGAGATACTAATGTATACTATCTGTTAAATATTATTCATACATTATGCATAATAGGAATAATGTAATAGTCAATAATTAATGTCATAAATGATAATTTTTGATACGGATAATAAATCTAATCATTCTGCGTCGGTTAATTTTAGATTTGTGTTGATAGGATCTCAAAAATATCTGAAAAATTAATTATTTTCTAATTATTATAATAGTGTTTTAGAATTTATATATTTTTTTTATCAAAAATAAATTTTTAAAAAAATATTTTAATTAGAAGTTTTTTTAATTTAAACAAATGAAGAAGCTACAAAATTTAAGACAAAATATCAACGAAGATGAATAAAAATTGTTTAAATATATTGGAAAAATTAAATTTGGTTTTTGTAAGAATTAAAATTTAATTTATATTAAAATTAATTTTCAAATTTTCTTAATAAAATTAAAATATCTTTTGTCGTTTAAAAGTTATCCAGCTTTTTCTTGGAATATCTGCTACCAAAAAACATTAAAATTTTTTTATAAGTTTTTTTTTGTTTTTCCAAAATCATCCCGTGATATATATCAAACATACAACTTTGTTTTTGTATAAAATTAATTTATTTTCTTACTTTAAAATATCAACCTCATAAACTTATACTTAATATTAATATTGTTGTTTTTTTTATGGTATCATACCCAATCAAATTTTTTAAAGTTTCTTAACCATATTTTTAAAGTTTTCATTAATATTCTATAAATTATAAATAAATTTATTAACTCACATCATGTAACCAAGTAAGTCGATGCCAATGAGGATTTGCCTTGATGTGACATTCAAAGTAAACATCATCACCCTCCTTGATATCGTCAGGGTTGAGAGTGCTGCCCAGTCGCAGTGAGACGATAGGCGGATCTGCAACAATAGAACAGCTACAATGATACGAAGCGTGCGTGAGCGATATGGTGGCGGCAGTGGCGGGTGGCAGTAGTAGTGAGCGCATTGTGGTGCAAAAACGGAGCGTATAAATCATCGATAGACTATTCATGTGCAACGCGAAGCAGGACAAGAAAGACGTTCTCACGACTGCCGCCGATTGTTTGCCAGATTTGTTGACGCGCTGTTGTTCGTTTGTTTACTTGTTGTTTGTTTGGGGCGGCCGCTCCAAAGGAAGCATGGCGCACGAAGACAATGAGCAGATTCGCAAGGACTTCCGGCGCGCGCCTCACTTTCTGTCATCTTTGTGCGAGTGATGAAGAAAGGGGCGGCGGGTGGCCAGGCTGTGGTGTTGATTAGTTCCGCCAACTTCGACACGACTTATCCTTTCACAATGAAGTCCACCATGGGAATAATTGTCAAAGGATCACAAAGTATGATCTTTTGTTATCAATTAAATTAAAGATATATTTTTTTAAAAGATTTGTGAAATAATAAAAAAATTAACCTGCTATTATCTAAGAGCACGAGAATGCGTCTCAAAACCGAATACTTACAGACAACGTTGATCTTCCAAGACGTCTCCAAGAAAAGGCCGGTGACGTTTGGATTTTCCGCCCGGCATGTTATGGATTTGCCATCGTCCTCCGTCGTAGGCACGAAGCTAAGCTCACTGATCGTAGCGTTCTCGTGCGTTTCTTCCTGCGAACACAGGAAGTGTGAGGATCAGAAAAAGGAGCACAACGTCAGGCGTAATTATTCCAACACATGTCACGTCGTGCGCAACGGCTTGTCAAACATGCAACGACTGCACAAACACGCCTGCGACAACAATGCTGCCGGAAAAACAGCTTATCCTTGATGGCGGCTGCTAAAAGCCAACTGAATAGTAATTGGGAACTCTGTGTTTTGATATCCTTTAACAATACAATGATGTCTAGTGTATTAGAATTGCATTGAGCTGCTTAATAAAAATCGATCGTAAAAAAAACACAAGAAACACACAACATGCAAGTGGATTATGCACCACATCATACACATGTATGTTTGGTTGCCTACATCAATATGTTTTTTATTAATTCCAATTAAATCCAAAGGCTTGTGTTTAGACCAAAGTCATTTGCTAATAATTCAAATTTATTGCTGACAATACACTCGTAATTCTTGTCGCAAAGAAAGTACAACATCTTTTATTTTTTGTACGGTTTCTTTGGAGACAATGATACTGTTTGCTCTGTCGTGTCGTTTGTTTTGCGTTTTATACTTACGACTTGTTGTAGATTGTTTTTCTACCTCTGCAAAAGCGTATGAAACAAGACTGAAATATAATCTTCCGCTCCTGGAAGTCTGCAGGGTTTAAGTCATCTGCAGGAACTATTGAAATTGAACCAAGCGCGCAACAAGCTGCGGAGTAGATGAAAAATAAGCAAGTTTTCTTCTTGCTGATTTACGCAACTTGTTTGCCAGTGACGCTGAAGGGTGTGAGTTAATAGGTTTGCTTGACGTTTTGATTAATTTTGATGAGTTTATATAAAGTTAGGCATGGAGATGAAAACAATATCAACGCCTACAAGTACCGCATTAAATCAAGAACATTGAAGAAGTTTTACAAGCTGTGCTTTATTAAATTAAATGCGGAAGTAAATTAAAAAGCAAGTAAAATAGATGTGATTATAATACTAGATGACAGCGTTATAATACCTGCTTTACTATTTTGAATGGAAACAAAGAGCATTGAATTGTTCAAAGAAAAGTTATCTTTATAATGAACGTTTCATATTACACAATGTTTTTGATTTGAGAATTTAAATAAGTTTAATTTATGTTACTTTGATTTGTAATTGTGTTAAGCCCATGAGTTTTTTTTTTGCTTTGAAAAGCAAAAGTCATTTATTTTACTCTTTTGTTTTCAATTTTATAAGGTATAAGAGTCGTGATTGTAAACACACTACTACCATTATGCACATTTGCCCACATTCGTGTTGAACTCACCAAAACATAAATGTTTTATTATTGCATGTTGGTGGGCATAAAGCGGATACGGCAACGGGACGCAAAACAATGCCTCCTGTTTGAAGAGATATACGCACAATTACATTGACATCGACATTGGCGAGCATAAATATTATTAATTTTGCGCATTATTGGCAAAATGATTAAAGTGCGGCTAATCTGCAATAGGTACGCCCAGCGCCTCCACCATACCCACAAAAAGCTGAGATATTTAATGTACATGTCAGGAATAATTATTTGCAGCGTAACTAATATTGTCATTTTATTATTTTTAATTTTGAAGTTGTTATGTTAGGATAACCAATAGAACTGGATAAATATAGCATTAAAATTGAATTTTATTAAATTTTTTTTTAATTGGTTAGGATTTTAACGAAATATACCCAAAAATTAAACAAAAAATATCTTTATACATTCTTATTGCATTATAATTGTAAATTTTTAAGAATAAATTGTGTTTTATTGGCAAAATGATTAAAGCGTGGTTAATTTGCAATGTGTACGCCCAGCGCCTCCACCATACGCACAAAAACTTTCACAATATTTTTATGTATATTTTAGGAATAATTATAATACTTTACTTTTTTAGTTTATTGATAATAAAATTGAATTTTTTTTATGGTGAAACTATTGCAACTTCAATAAATAACGTTTAAGCATAAAATATTATCCAAAACTTGAAAGAGTGGTCAGAGCTTTAAAGGAATAAGCAATAATATTAAACAAATAATTTATACTTGTTCTTATATTGCATTACAACTGCAAACTCTAAACTATTTTTTTTTCTTTTTTATCCTTTAATTAATAGCATCAATCGTTTAAATTAAATATTTAATACTAATAAAAGTAATGTGTGCATAGAAACAAGATAGAAACCAACAAACATATATTCCTATTTTCCGTTCTGCTAACTATTATAATTTGTTGCTTTAAACTATGTTTGTATTCTTCCATGATGTAAAATGCGAATGAAAATTATCTGACTGCAACTGAAGACAGCTGCACTTTAATCATTGCATACGTTGCATTAACGTAAAGAACTCAAGATAATGAATACATAAGATATGAATATGTATATTTACAGTTGCTCCAAAAGAAATACAATATTAATATTAAACTATATTCAGTATTTAAAACAATATTCAATATAAAAAGAAATTTAAACTGGTCTTCTTTTACTTAATTTGAGGTTTATTTGCTCATGGCTGGATGATTATCTTATTTTCTTCTCAGAGGTACTTGTTTTTTTATTAGATTTCTTAAACACACTGTATGTTGTAATGTAAGCTTATATAACAACATATAGGTTAGTTGCTTTACTCTTCTTGGTGCTGGAAATAATTAGCGCAAATGTCGAGTGAGTTGCAAGCAAGTGCTGCCTTTGCACTTATGAAATTTAATTTACGTAATTAAAAGAGCAGAATTCCTGTTTTAATACGTTTTAGTAGTATAACCTCCAACATCGGACGGTTGGTGGCATTGGTGTCTCAATGGAAACACGATAGAAACAGAAACGTTTTCTTTAAGATGCATTTAAGAACAACTTACTTTAGTTCGTCGAAGTTGTCGTTTTCCTTTGTACCATGTGATGATGGCTGGTGGACGACTTCCTGCTGATTCGCAGGTTACTTCGTAACGTCGGTCCGCAACGAGAGGAGTTTGCGTTTTGAGAATTGTAGCTGTCAATGGTTTCACTGCAAATAATTGTACATTTACTTGTGAATATTCTATTCTATACAATGTTGAGTTGTCAATATAAAGTAAAAGGAATTTTTTCCGAAAAAGGAATTTAACAAGAAACACCTAACTATAAAAACAATGAGAATCACTAGAATAAGAGGTAGTCCACGGAAATTTCAACGCGCACAAGGTGCAACTACAACATTCTATTAAAATTTTTTAATCATTATAATTACTTCTTTAGACCGCTTGTGATTATTTGGTAGGAAGCAATATAACGCAAAGGATCATCAAAGATAATGCTTTTGCTAGAAAAGTCGTGCAATTGGTACGATTAAACATTACCCATCCGCGATAAAAATTAACCTTGATTAAAGCATGTTATCGTTGGTTTTGATTTTTGTTTTACGTAATTACCAACTGGAGGAATAAACGTGGAGTTGCAAGTGTTGCTTTTTAATTGTGATTAGTTAAGGTGTAATGCTTACGGTGAATATCTAGCATGACGAAAGCTTCCTTCGGCTCAGTGAGGATGGTATTAACTGCTTGACATGTAAAGATGGCGTCGAGGTCTTTGCGCCCAATGTTGGGCCACAGTAATCGATTTTCAATTACGTCCCCAGCGTTGTGCTCGTACTGGTCATCGACAGGGAGACCATTTACTAGCCAGCGGACCACAGGTTCTGGATGGCCACCCACTGTGCGACAGGTTAGTGTGATGTCGTCACCTTCTTCGTGTGGACCAACTGTACCATTTAACTGTCGACCCCATTTGTCCAGAATGGTCGGTTGTTCAGGCGGCACTGAAATAGATAATATTTTCAGCTTACATCTTTTATTCCAAATTCAAGTTTTATATTTTATTGAAGCTCTAAATTGACGTCTGAGTCTAGTTTAGGGTATATTCCTAGTTTATTGATCAGGTTTTCAAGCGGATTTTTAACCTCTGGAAGCTCCATCTAGTTGCAAACGCATAAAACACACTGACACAACGTCAAATGAATATATCATGTATCATTTCTCGCCGATGGTATTTAAAATGCGTTGATTAATTATATTGAACCGAACGTATATTCACAGATTGTGCTGGGACGAGTAATTCTTCATAAATATTAAAAAGACCCAGCGAAGGCTTAAATGCTAGCGCGACACGGTTTCAATATGGCTACGGGTGAAACAGTTGAAGCTTGGTGCCGGCTTGTCCTATCAAAAGCTGGTCGAACCATGGAACGTGTGGAGAAATTCCAATGATTTATTCAGACGGATTTATTTGATGTTTAATTACGAATGCTAGCGCAGCTTAAACCAGCCAACTGGATCGCGCTGCTTACGCAATCAAAAGTTGAGTTGAAAAATACGGCAGTGGAAATGTTTGTCCAAACAATAAATGTAATACATCAACCGGTAATTTTTTTATTATTATTACCACGTTGGAAAATGAACCTTTTTATATTTACTTTCAAACTACAATATGGATTGGAAAATTTGTTATAAAAGTTGCACTTTAGAAATGATTGAAGATAATTTATTTGGTTAAAATGAATTATTAATAATATTAATCACTATACCATAATAAATTATTTAATTTGTTGCATTTGTTGATTTTGTGGGAAAAAAGTATAAACAATGACAAGTCTCGGAAAAAAGCAAATTTTAAGATTTCAAATATTTCAGAAACTTATAAAAATAATTAAATTATTTGAGATGTAATGCACAGACAATTAGTTGACTTTTTAGTTAATATTCTTGTTTAATTTTTAGTATAATTACAAAACCTAAAATAAAACTAAATTTCCATTTAACAGATTTTTTACAAATGTTTGTCAAACTTATCTTACATAATCCCAAATATTTGAGAAAATAATAGAGATAAATAATTTATTTAAGATGTGGTATATAAAGAATTAGTTGTACATTCAATAAATATATTTTTCTATTCTATAGTATAAATACAAATATCAAAATTTGTCTAAATTTTGGTTTAAGGTTATATTTAAAAAGTGCTCGTTAAGTTTGTGTTACAAAATAACCAATATTTTGAAAACTAATAAAGATAAAAAATATCTCTAAATTGTATTATATAGTCAATTAATTGAGCTTTTAGTTAATATATCTGGCAAATTTTTGGTATAAATACAAACCCTACAATTTGTCTAAATCTTAGTTTAATGTATGTTGTAAGGTGTATGTTAAACACATGTTACAAAAATAGCAATATTTCAAAAACTAGTAAAGATAGATAATTTTCTTTTAATGCATTTCATGATTACTAAGTTACATTTTCATTTGATAAATTTAATATATTAAAAAAATAATAAAATCCTATTAAATATTAAGCTTCAAGTTAAACAACTTTTGGAATCTCTATTAAATTCCATGTAGAAATGCATCTAGATAAATTAATTCCCCTGCTTTAATACACATATCTAAAATTATTTAAACTTTTCATCTAATTCAAATCCGCCAGTAATTTCCCAAGCTTTGGAGAGCTGTTGTGCGCTTGTTTGGCGATAAACTCATAAAAGTAGACATAAACGCTTTGATTATGCACCCACTCGTTAACGTTTTGCAGAATTATAGCCACCGGCCCACTTCCGGCACCAGCTTATTACTGGCTGGTGGCGAACAGATAGCGGCGGTAATTTGCAGATTGCCTGTCGTCGAAGTCGCAGCCGCCGGTTCCGCAACAAATAACTTCATAATAATAATAATGTTTACGATATGTTGGCTGCGATCGCGCTCGTTCGCGCGCAATCATAACATCCGTGCGACGCCTGAAATAACATTACAGCTAGGAGGACTCGTCCTAGACGTTCTGATGGCTGCGTAAGGACTCCAACGATAGTATTATGGCGTATCCAGAGTGCTAGCAGAAGCCAACGTATCATACCTGGTTTCAGGCAATGCGTAAACAGTGATATTGTTTGTCTGGAAAATCCTGCAGGCATAGTTAAGTCTATAAAGCAAACATAGTTTTCCAATAGGAATAACTTTTTTTTTGTCAACGCAATATAATCATACACTGAAAAATGTTCTCCTTTTTATTTCCATTTTATAGTTTATTTAATGCGTTTTCAGTTGAGGTTTTATGATCTGGAAAATGAGTATTTGCAGGGAGTGTATTCGTGCAAAATAAATAATAGTTTTATTGGCAAACAAAATACCAGTTTTTCTATTGTTGAGCTATCATTAATTTTATATAATGTAATTAGAAGATTTTAAAATATGAGAATAACTTTGAAAAATCTGGTTCATTTCCTAAGCGCACTTTGAAAATATCCATATAATAGCAAAAGTATAAAAACTAGATTTTTAATTTATATATTATTTTGTATTATATGCCTTAACCTAATAAATGTGATAATTGATTATTAATATTATTGGCATCAATCAAATGAAATCAATTTTGAAAATTTTGTAAAACATGTATTGGAAAATGTGTTTTAATAGATAATCGAAATATATTATTTCCATTGGTGTTAGAATTTTCTTATAAAGTTTTACAAATATTTTGGGCAATTAGTTAATATAATTAAATATATATTAGCTATTTTGTATGAATATCGCTTCAAACTTGGCAATTTTTTCAAAACATCTCACAGAAATTAAGCTCTAGCCAAGTAAATTATTATGCTACCTTAACAGTAATTATCTGATTTAGTAGATACAAAGTTAGTCTACTGATGCATGTTAATAAATAAATTCTATTTTGATTACAAATTTTTTTTAAAATGATCTCAGCTTTGATTACTTTCAAACATTTTGAAAAACATTTTTGAAAAACTTGGTTATAGTGAAGAAAAAAACAAGGTTATGTAAATAATATATAAATTTTTTTAAAACTATTGAGTTAAGCTAACAATTGATTCTAATTAGTTAGCAATAATTTAATTACAAGTGTTTTCAAATTAATTACAAATCTAGTAATTTTTAAGAATTTTGTATAAAATTGAGCTTTTTTTATGAATTAAACATAATATAATTTAGTGACGTTTGATTATGAGCATACTGTTATCTATATCGACACGATACTCCTAATACTTGCCGCTCGGTAGCTGAACTATGTGTTCGGGAGGTTGCAGATCACAGTTTAACCTCAAGGCTCTGTACATTATTTGGTAGTAAATAAAAAATAATGAATAATTTTTATACTATGCCCTTATTTATTTAAGGTATGTTTTATTATTTTGAGATACTTAAAACATTGTTCATTAGGTTTTTTAAGTCCCCAAACCAAATTTACGCCACTTGGCAAGGATTCCGACGGTGGCGCAACGTTATAATGCTTTAGGTCCGCGTAAATACTCGCGGATGGTGCGGTGAGTATATACATGAAGTATTAAAGCTTTCGCCACCCCCAGGCGCAAGTCCAAAAACAATCCGAGCAAATTCTCTCCAGCGTTCTCAAAACCACCTTCCGATTACCATACACACGCCTGACTTCTCTACAACTTGTACATACTATCCCATCGTGAAATACGTACACCTCCTGGAAGCAATTTTACAAAGTAACAATTCCACCTACTTCATTATAAACAGTATCTCAAGAAGTTAGAAACGTATAGTGGCCAACAAATCCATGAATTTAAATAGAATTGAAAGTGGTTTTTTGATCCTCAATGCTGAGCATTTCATATTCCTTGGACATTTTTCTGCTTGTGTATTAGAACTTTTACAATAAATTCAGTGTTTCGTAATACGAAAAGTCGTCAGCGGACGTGGCGCATAAATATACGGCAGTGGGGCGGCGGGAGGTAGTCGCGAATGCGGTCGGACGGCAGCCGGCCAACACAGAGATTAAATGGCAGTTTATAAACATAAAGCAAAACGCCTGTGTGCTCGAGGCGGCAACCCGAGGCTAGTAACTCAGCCACACCAGCTTAACTCGCCATCATTGTCCGAGGCGAAGAGCTTTACAGCTTCACGCAGGAATATTATAAATATTTGTTATTTGTCTAGCTGGTGTTTATTTAGTGGCTGCAAATCATCAATGATTATGTTACAAAGAGTTGGGTGTTGAGCTGGTAAAGTTATTACA